>JANHAO010001723.1:0-31628 GCA_026873985.1 Saraca asoca
ATCATCATGTACATCATCAACATGCATATCACACTTAACCAAATTAGAAAATTCATTATTATGCATATCAATGGCATGTAATTCAAAAACCATATGCTGCTATTCTAAAGGATGGTTAATTATTTGGGAGGGGATAGAATTTTCAAATGAATTAGGGAATTCTGCATGAGGCTCATCATAAGTGTTTTGAATTGATTTAGCAACTGACTCCTTCTAATTAGCACTAATTTCAGCTTCAGCTTTTTCTGGTTGGAGGTCAGGTTGCTCAGTATGCAAAGTCTAGCCAAGACCTTGTGCTTGCAACTGACTAAGTGAAGAAGCCAATTGTCCAATTTGACTTTGTAAATTTTGCATTATGGCCTCTGTTCTCTACTAAAACTCATTAGTATTGGTTGCCTATTACTATATCAATTCCTCCAATGTAGGTTCAAGTTGAATAGCTGCTGCAGGATCTTGTTCATGCATAATTGGTTACTGCATTTGATGACATTGACCAAGATTGCTATCATAGGGTATATCAAAATATTCCATGCATCCAGGGTCGTATGCATCAGGGGAAAAATCATAAAATTGCTTCTGAATTTGGCCAGGACTACTATCATATGGCATATCAGGATAATCCAGCCGACTAGGATCATAAATTTGCTACTACTGCTCATATGGATGTTCACTAGGAAAATTAACTTCTACAATAGCTTGGGGTCTATAATCCATCCATCCAGATTCATAAAATTGTTGCTGCTACTGAAAGTGATGTTCACCAGGAAAATTTCTTGCTGCAATAACTTGGTCTATTGGATGGTAAACAGGATGAGCTTGGTAAAATTTTCCTCTTGATGAAATATTAGATAAGACTCAGTTGGCTGAAATGGGGAAGGTTCTTATGCAAGTATTGTCCATTGTCTCAATAAGGAGGCTAACTCATTAAGGTTGTGCTCTATCCTTATAGAACTAGTGTCTTTTCTTTTTTTTTTTATTGATTAACTAGTAGAGGACCTACTCATGCAACATGCAGGGTGCAAAAATGAATATGCAGGATGTAGAAATGAATGCAGGATGCAGGAATGCAAGATATGCAACACTACACTAAAGTGTTGAAAAAAAATGATAGGAAACTAAAAAACACAGCAACACAACAACAAAGTAACTTGATTAACTAGTCTTCTCCTAAACTTCTAAGCAAATTCAGAATCAATTCCAACATATTATGTTAGGAAAAAGAACTAGCAATCAAACACTACATTACACTACACAAACACTACTCAACAAAGGCTAAAATAATGACATAAGACAAAAAACACTACAACACAACATGCAACATGCAAGATGCAAAAATGCAAGATATGCAGCAAAAGACACTACACTACACATACACTACTCAAAAAAAGCTGAAACAATGCAGGAAACCAAAAAACATAACAACTAAAGCTAAAAACCACTCAAAACAAGTCTAATTAACCTATCTAGACATTTTTAAAAATTGCTAGACCACCACTACTCAAAAAGTACCACTTAGGAAAATCTAAAAATTAAATAAAAAATCTTTAAAAAAAAAGAAAAAGTGGTCTAAACAATGGAATTTGACCAAAAGAAGTGCTTGCTCAAGGCAAAGTGATGAGCCCTGATATCCTCTATATGTCCACCAAATTTCAACTAATTCTAAGGTGGTGATTCCAGTAATGAATAGTAAAATTGAAAATTTGAAAAATAGAACCAAAACAAGGGATAGAAATAGAACAAAGACAGAACAACTACAGCAACAAAATGTTAGTGATGTTAGTGGATAAAAACACTCCTAATAAGATTGATAAAATCAAAATGATCCCTGGCAATGGCGCCAAAATTTGATGTTGTCGGTTGTCGTGGCCAAATCAAATTAGAAATTTATAATACCAAAACTACCTAAACTATTTGTAGCATAGGCAACATTGAGTTGAACCTAAAGATCATTTGTGGATATTACTAACCAATTAGGAGCATGTAAATGTGGGGTTGGTAGAAAACTAAGCTAATAGAAACTACACTAAGCTACACTAACAAAATAGAAATTAAAACAAAGATAACAAGCAACCAGCCAAGGGAATCAACTTGAGATTAATGCTTCCTTGATTACTACATGTTCATTCAATTGTTAATCATTTATATTGCTTAAAATCACAAACAAGAATCCTTGAAAATGATTAATGAGTCTAATCAAAACTCAACCACAAACAATCCATGAAATCTCAATGCATTGCTTGATTTTCCTATCCTCTTCTAAAGGTGATTATCAAGATCTTAATAACCATATTGACATCTAAATTAAATGGATCCATTCAACTCAAATATACAATAAAAAAAAAAGAGGAAAGGATGAGAAATAATAAACAAATGAATGGAAAAATGGTACCAGAATCTCAGCATTGATCTTCAAGTGTCAACCCTTAAATGATTACAAGATTTAGCCTTCCATGGAGGCTGCAAAATACAGAAAAGATGGGAGCAAAATCTTGCTCTCTACCCTCACAAAAAACACACCTAAACTACCCTAAAAATTGAATGAAAAACTTAGCAAAAAGACTCTAAACAAAAGGAATTGCTACCTAAGAAAAGGAGAGGCTATTCTACTGTTTGGTGAGTAGGCATAATGGCTAGCTGATAACTTTCTACCACTTCTGCGTGTGGAGCTTAATGTAGATTGTTTTTCCTTTTTTTCTTCTATCCTTTTGGTTTCTAGCTGGCTGAGTGGCAGGCTAGAGCAAAGGGTGTTGCAATTGGGCTCAAGCTCATGTCAATTGGGGCCAAGAAAGTCCAATTCTACATTAGCCCATTTTATCAACTTTTTGACATTCATTTGTAGCTCAATTTTGATGCCCAATTTGATCTCTTTAGCTCAAGAAGTCTCATATGAAATGTATCTTTATGTGTTAGCTTTTATTTGGGCTTAATTTCACCTTAATTGGACTTGTATATCTCTAGATATGATTAATTGAATGCACAGAGGTCAGCTACCTAAGACGATGCTAAGATAGTATTTTGATATCAGCTTCAACTCCAAATTTAGGCAACCAATCATGTGATTCAGCCTTGGATCTTCATAAAAGTTGTAAATCTATCTATTAGCTTTCCTGCAAGATAAGAATCACATCAATTAGATAAGTATAGCTCAAGTTATGGCCAAAATACAGAAACTGCTCAAAATTTGCCAATTATGCATAATTTTCCAAATGATGCCAATTGACATTAAATCACAAATACACACTAACACAGCTGAAAGTAAATCATTTTAGCCCTTAAAATGCTAAGTATGAGGACAAATAAATGCATCAAATATTGTGTTATCAAAACCACACAAGCAAACTTATGAGCAAGGTATAGGACTTGCAAGCAGGCCATGTTTTATTGGCAAGAGGTGATATTTTTACCCAAACAATGCATGAGACTTGTATGTCTCACATTAGTGGTATGGGATATTGGATATGGGACTAGTTGGTAGTAGGTGCCACCTAAATGCCAAGTTACTACTTAGCTACAAAGACAATTAACTTGAGAGTTATAGAGATAGCTCATTTTCATCATCAACAGCAAGTCAAAGAGACAAGCAAAAGAAAGCCTAAGAAGAGCTAAAGAAAAGTAGATCAAAGACGTTCAAGAAGTTATGTCAAACTAAAGTGTTGAAGACAACATTAGTGAAATGAAAAGAGACAAGCATAGAAGAAGTCGAGGGAGGAGCTCGAGGGAAGTAGACTAAAGATTCTATCGATGTTTTGTTAGATTGAGTCGTCAATGAAGGTATCGACATTTTCAAGTGGAGGAAAATGTCACAGTTTTGGACCTATGACCAAATTTGGTAGGCAAATGTGCTCAGATTTGGACAAAACTCAGCACAAAAATCAAGCATCAAGAGAAGATCATGTGGCACAAATTTGAGGAAAAAAGCTTACATAAATTATTTTTTCGATTTTCCCCATTTTGAGGCTGTTTATGTAATTTTGACTGACGTAACTTGTCCAATGTGAGTAGATAAGCACATGGCTATGATCCTTGGATTTTTATCTTCATGTCAATATATTATAGTACATTAAAACCCTTAGAAGTTAAGAGAAAAGTTCTTATGTTAACTAGGAAAATGTATGTCTACTCCTATCATTTTGGCTTTTGCTTAGAATGTACTTTAGGGGGGAATGTTGGGTGACCCGAGATGGCATCGAGGCACTCATCTAAGGGATTGTGTGTGTGGCCTTAAGCCTCCCCTATACTTTTGAGAGTCTATAATCGAAGCTCTTTGAATGTGAATAAAGAAGAAGCCCTTCTTTAATTGAACAGAATTTCTTTAATTTTGGCCTCATACATCTGTATTTATTCGAATTGTATAAACACATCATGAATGTCTATCTGAATGACTTGGTTGCCTTTCTATGCTATTTGATTGCTATTTGCTATATGATTTGTTGCTTATGGTTAACTCAATGTGCTATAAATTGTGGGTGTTACCCATTATTTTCAAAACTTAGATGGTGTATGACTGATTAGCTGGCTTATTCTTAGGTACTAATTGATTAAGTAATGAACGAAGAGTCTAAGTGCCACACATTTTGATAGTCGAGTTAACAAATCATGACACTTATGTATAGAAGATATGCAAATGCTTTGAGAAGTGATTTCCAAGAATATGATCTTTGTTATTACTTTCTTAATTTGATCAATCTTTCATGAACATATTAGATTGATATTCACCTAATCACCATGGATGCAAGTTTTGGTTGGGCACAAAAGAAATTGTCTAGAGTTGTCATGTAAGAAAGGGTGATACTACCTCAAGCATACTATGAAAATGGAAGACAAGTTCAACTTAATTCACAAATAAGTCAACTTTTACAAAAAGGAATAAAAATTTAAATGTTTGATATACTCTATCTTCTCTCTATGATCAATGCGCTTTATATCTTTCTTAAGTTTAGATTAGTTAAGGATTAGGTAAATTATAATTATATTTAGCTTTATTTTTCAAATGATATGTGCTCTCTATGGTAAAGCAAGATAATTCCTTTTATCAAGGTAAATATGTCACCAATGCTTCTCAAAAGTGTATATATGCCTAGGTTTGAATTTTGAAAGAGAATAACTCCATGTTTTTTAATGCTCTAATATACAAAAGCATTATAAGGAGCTTATTTTTTAAAAGTTTCTTGTTATTAGTGAATATTTGTATTCTTGCTAGCTGGGTACACCTTTACACTGCTCTTAGTTCCTCAAGATGTTTTTATGAGTTTTTCATGATTTCATGTTTTCTAAAATCATAAATCTTGTTCTTTAAAATTTTTAAAAATTCTTTTTACTTCTAAATAATTTTATGAGCATGCCTTTTATCTCCTCAAAGTTTCAAGTTACATGGTTAATGATATAATACTTGTTACATATGTTCCACCAACCTTGAATATGTTCCAAGAAATGCTGGAAATTACACAAAACCCCTCTTTAGTTTAGAAACCTATTTAAACCTCCTTTAAAATATAAAAACAGTTACATGCAATCCAAATTTGAATTTTTAATCAATGAAATGATGAGTAAAGATAATTATGAAGTTTAAATTTAATAATATGTGATATTTTGAGTATTTTGTGATATACTTTGATCAAATTCAAACGGTTAAAAAAGTATTATGCTGATATGAAAATTGACTTTTCTATTAGTCATATTTTAACTATTTGAACTTAATTAATACATATCTTTAATCATAAAATATTAAGAATATCTCATATTATTTTATTTGAATTCATGACCATCTTTTCTTATCATATGAAAAATTCAATTTTTTTTTTTTTTTTGTAAATGAAAAGGGCAAAAATCCAAACAAAAGCAAACAAGAAACTGCAAAGGAACTATTCTTGGGATAAACACCACAATAACATCACCAAAAATTAAAGAAGACAACCCAATTGGACAAAAATTAAGAGCATGGAATCCTAGATCCTATGATAGACTAAAAGAGGCTAATCAATCTAAACACTTAATCCCTTCTCTATACACAACAAGTGGAGATTTCTATACTTCATGTTCCTAGAATTATAATGCAATAAAGAATTAACTTAAACTTTTGAATCAGACTCTAAAATGACTCACTTAAAACCTAACTCCCAAGCCAATTTAAGACCTTGAAAAGCATCCCAAAGTTTAGCAAAACAATTGCAAATTCTCAAATTTCTTATAAAACCTCTAAGCTAACCACCATCCTTATTACAAATTAGAACCCCACAACCCAAGGTACCTAGATTATTCTTGGAAGCTCATCAATATTGATTTTCATCCGACCATGAATTAAAGGTCTCCAACAGATTTCCATGGTAGAAAAGTCAAGCAAAATATTTACATCTCTCATAATATGGTCTGCATCTGAGATATCCTTGACAAACTGTATGATGATGCTAGATGGGTTTAGAAGGAATTTGAAGCCACTAACAAAAATTCATTGGTCACATCTAATAGGACAAATACACTCAAAGGGGGTAATGGTGTTTGAAATAGAAGTTTATAATTTTAAAAACTTTCCCCTTAACAAGAGCAACTAACAAATATATTAAAGGTTAAGTAAGTAGCATATAAAGAAATGTGATTAAAGTGCATAAAAAGCAAAAAAACTAGGCAAAGAGAATAATAGCACTAATGTATAGAGGTTTGATGGTCCAAAGGAAAAATCATCCCTTTGGGTCTATTCCTCTTTCTCAGGGTCAAATCCAACCTTGAGGTTATCTATTAGCACTTTTTTACTTTAAGTAACCCTTACAATCTTTCCCACTTAACCTTTCAAGGTACACGCAATCCTACCTCTCAACTTGAGAATTTTCTAACCTTACACCAAAGCACAATTCCTAATTATAAGGTTTCTACAAGTGTTTCACTCACACTCAACCCCTAGCTAGTGAACCTTTACAAAATCACAAGAATCAAAAGGATTTATCTCAAAGAAGACTTAAAGAATATTGGAGATATTAAAGAGAGAAATCTTCTAGAGAGGGAAAAAGGTTTGCTTAAGTGATGTAAATTGAAGTGAAAAGCATCTTCCCTTTAATAAATGAGATTGGCACCAAAGAGCACCTTCATCAACTTAGGCTCTGAATCAAGTAGCTTACTCTTTTAATGTGTAGTCACTTTCAATGAAAGGCTTTGGAATCAGAGCAATTTATTCTTTCAATTTATTGCCACTTTCTGTTAGTAGCTTTGGAATTACAACAGCTTGCTCTTTCAATTTGGAAAGTGACCTCTAATGAGTTGTTATTATCATGGTACGAGGACTAGCTCATTTGCTTGCTCTAGGGATCATCCAACTATGTTGTCCTTTGTCAAGTTTGCATGAGGTGGCAATGGTACAATGGTCAGCTTATTTACTTCCCCTTTTAGAGTCTTTCCAGTTGTGATAGTCTTTTGCTATTTCACTTTAAGATGGCATAGATTAAAGAGCAACTTGTAGAGTCAGTTTTCTACAAAATTGTAGAAATGTAATATATATGACTGCAAAGAGCAGCCTACACAAAAATAACTTTTTCCAGAATTTTCAAATAAATAAAACTTTTAGCATCAATCTAGAAGCCTACACAAAAATAACTTTTTCTAAAATTTTCAAATAAACAAAACTTTTAGCATCAAAATGGAAAGTTAGTACAATATGTATACAATGCAATTTATGCCAAATCAGTGAAATATCTCAATAAAAATAATTTAAATTGTATTGCAAGCTTTTGACATATTCAAAGAGCAACCAGTCTTAGACTGGTGCATATTGTCAGATATTGCAGAAAACCAGTACTATAATATGCCCAAAAGTAAGGAGCAACCTGCATACTGTCAATTTTTTTAAGGCTTTATCAAATAGGCAAATTAATTTACCTTAAGTTGGAATGTAGTATAATATTCACACATTTCAATTATTTCTAGTAGAATAAAACTTATAAAAGAAAAATTAATTTGAACATAATTAAATGTGCATACCAGTAAGCAAAGAGCAATTACAGTCATAATTATAAGACTCATAGAAATTTGACTATGTGGAGTGAATCAACCTTTTAACTGAAAAAATACAAACCATTAGCCTCTCAAATTTGTGCAAATCCATGGTAAGCCCTATTAGAATATTTTTGTAAGGATAAGAGCATTTGAGCATATACCAAACTTAGCTTTAAAAATATATTGCAAGCTTTTTTCACAAATTGAGGATTGTGTGTCAAACAAATTGCACAAAGAATTTCATATAATAGTCTCAATCAATTAAAAAGATCAAGCTTGAATAGTTATAGCTACCAAAGAGCAACTGGTTTAAGGAGCTATTTAATCTTGTAGCAAACTTAAGCTAATAACTAGTTCATCTTGAAGAGCAAAGAGCATTAATATACTTAAGCTATTGTTTTGTAGCAAGTAAAATTAATTAACCATTTTGTCATCAAAATTAAATAATCTAAACAATTAGGCACAAGGGATTCCATAGCACTACTTCCATAAAAACCAAATGGTTGTTCCCTAAATAATAGACCAGTTCAAAGGCAAGTGTTTTGAGTAATAAGATTCTGCATCACCCATTCATTCCAATCCGACATAAAGAAAAAAGATTTAAATCTGTTAGACAATAAAAAAAATAATACCTTTTTGGCAAGAGCACAATCTCACAAAACATGAAAGATGTCCTTAGGAAAATCATTGCAACCATTGCATACTAGACTACCTGAGTGTCTTTTTTTCCTTACTATAGTCATAAGCAACACATCATTACAGCATTACAAAAGAAAGAACCTTATGCATTCCAGATCATTCCACCTCTAGTTTTTATTATAAAAACTTTTGTCATCATGAAAAATATGCCTCTAAAGGAAATTACAAGTTTCACGCACTTTAAAAAAACCTTGATTATTACCAAACCATTAAATAATGTTAGGACCACGAGTAGCATTAGGAAAAGGGTAGACAACTATTTCCATAATGAAATTCTAAGGAAGCAACTCAATGAAAAAAAAATCCCACTAGCCATCACTATTAGTAAAAAAAGGACACTTTACAATCAAGATGGCCAAGGGAATTGGACAAACCACTTGTTCCATAAGCCAAAAATCTCGAAACCACTTATCATACCAAAATGAAACTGAATTACCATCCCTTATACTCTAAGATATACCATTCAAAACAAACTTCTAGATTTAACTAATATTTTTCTAGAAGATCAAATATGAATTTTTATCACAATCTGAAAAGGCAAAATTCACTCCTTTTATATTTCCCTTCTAACAATTTAGCCTAAAGGTCATCCTAGCCATTAACAATTTTCTAGACCAATTTCATAAGACAAACATCATTCATAGCATAGTGGTTTTTTAAGCCCAAACCACACCAACTTCTTTAGGTAGACAAATTCTATTCCATGAAGTAGTAAAAAAGCTTCTTTTTCATTAACTTCATGACCCCAAATAAATGATCTTTGGTATTTTTCAATTTCATAAAAAGTAATAGAAGGGATAGCTAACACATGCATTGTATAAATGGGCAGGGAACCTACAATAGATTTTGCTAAAACTATTCTACTAGCAATTGATAAGCATTTCAATTTCCAACTAGCAAATTTATCCTACACTCTTTTCACAATATGACAAAACATATTCCTAGTCACCCTTTTGTGAATAAAAGGGATGCCCAAGTACATTTTCAAACTAGTTGTGGGATTAAAACCACATTTGCAAACAAGTCTCTATTCAATCTCTGGCTTAACATTTTTTGAGAAAAAGATATTAGTCTTAACATGATTCACTATCTAACTAGAAGCTCTAGAGAAAACCTTAAGACATTGCTTCATAGTGTTTATTTCAGTTTTAGAAGCTTCTCTAGAAAGAATTAAATCATCAACAAGCATTAAGTGTGAAATATATAGGTCACTTCTTCTGGCCATTAAAGGAGACTAATTTTTATTATTTACAGTATCACATATAATATGAGATAATTTATCTATGCAGAGCATAAAAATATATGGATTTTTCTTTTATTAGTGGGATGGAACTTTTATGTTTTACTATCATTTCATGAAATATTAAAAGTAGTAGAGGTGACACAATTCATAATATGCTCAACTAAATAAGAGTCTAGCCAAATTTCAAACAAAACATCTCTTATGAACTCCTAATTCAAACAACCATAAACTTTCTCTATATCCACTTTGATTGCAAAGAAACCTTGTTTGCCTCTAATTTTTCTTATAAAATGAATCATCTCCTAGGCTATCAAAATATTATCCAAATTGCATTCCTAGGAACAAAGGTAGCTTGGAGTAAGGAAATCAAATGAGGCAAATATACTTTGAACCTGTTAATAATAATCTTAGTAACACATTTATACATGACATTACAAAGAGAAATAGGTGGAATTAATTAACAAATTTTGGTTTGTCAATCTTGGGAATAAGGCATACGAGGGTTTTTCCTTTGAAAATATCTTTGACAAACTGACACACATTATCTCCAACAATATGTCAGTTTTTTGGTAAAAAATTGTCGGATAACTATCATCTCCTGGATCTTTAGTACCTCCAACTAAAAACAAAGCCTTTCTCACCTCTTCATTAGAAACTTCCTAACTCAACTTCATATTATGGTCACTATTCAAGGGAGGGCAGTGCATACAAGCACATATTGGTTGCTGGTCCTCTAGACCATCATTAAAAAGACCTTTATAAAAAATGGTGATTAAATCTAGAAGCTCTCATCCATTTTCCACCTACCTACCTTTCTGGTCTCTTAACATGTTTATTCTACTTTTGCTTCTTCAAGTAATGGTTTTAATATGATAATACTTTGTATTTCTATCACTTTGCAATATTTATGATGCTCCCGACTTCTAGTGCCATAAAATTTCCTCCTATTTGAAAGTTTTAGATAACTCACTTTGGAGATTATCTTCCAAGAGAATAAGACAAGGATTAAATTTATTTTCTTAGGGACATTGAACTCCAGATATTCTAGCTAGAAGCTTTTTCTTACCTCTCTTAATATGATCGAAGACATGTTTATTCCAATCTTTCACAACCGGAGTAAAGGCTTTTGTGAACTAAATCTTGACTGTTGTTCCATTTTGATAATAAAAAATTCTAAAAATTTTCATGAGTCTACCACATAGCTTCAAATATGAAAGATCTCTCCTCCTTATTAAGAGCACAACTTCTTACATTTATAAAGAGAGGATGATAATTAGAAAGCACCTATCGTAAAATTTTGACAAAAGTTTCACTAAATTTAAGTATCCAATCAACATCACAAATGAAGTTTTTTAAATAGATGAGGATAGCCTAGATTTTTAGGGCCTTTCCACATAAATTTACCACCCTAAACCCTAAAAGGAGCCCCACCCTTCTTCTCAATAGGGTCCTTGATATCATTAAAATCTCTTACTATTAACTATGGATCAAATATATTGTGACTAATATTGTTAAATTTCATGCATAAAATATTCTTCATTAGAAGAAGGATTAGAGTAAACTGCTATAAAAAAAACTAGTCACCTCTATTGTTAGGATGAACTCTAGCATGAATAAACTAAAAATTATTGATTTCAATATCAATAGAAACAATATGACTTTTCCAAGCCAACCAAGTTCCTCCCAAGTCATCTTCCTTGGTATGCTCCCATTTATCAAAGCTAAGAGCTTGTAAAATAGCACCACCTTTGTTGCTAGCTATACGAGTCTCCAACAAAATAAAGAAATCTAGAATATTGTTATTTAGCAGGGTGAAAACCTAACTCACAAAATTTTTATTGCCTATCCCACAACAATTCCATATAACTATTTTCTTCATCAGTAAAAAGAAATAAAAATGAGGTAAAAAAATGCATCAAGGATTATAATAAATCCATGTCATCAAACTTAACACATTCATCACTTTGCTTTTGAACTTTAAAAGACTTATTAATCTATGACTCTTAATTCTCTTCTACCATATGAGTGTTCTCATTAGGATGTTCAGGTTCTTTAATCTTAATATGAGAATCCTACATAGTATTCATACAATTAAAGGCTTACTCAGAGTGATTAATAGAAGAGGTAGGAGACATGTGAGTAGTTTATGTGAAAGATGATTCATTTTGAGTAGGGCCTTGGTTTTGAGCAATTTGAAAATAGTCAATTTGTAAAGTTTCTGATTTTCCATCAATACATTGATCATTGATAGGCTCTTGTGATTTCCATGCAAGTTATACATTGCCCTGGACTTATATTAAGACCCTTAGGCAACTTAGGATTTACTCTTTTGTTAGGTCCATTCACCTAGTTATTTGACTTCACCATTGACTTATCTTATGGCTTCTCATTATTTGATTGCTCATATGCATAAATTTTATTTTCATAATTTATTTCCATTAATATCAGGATCATGCTTCTCATATAAGATATTAGAGGTTGATTCTATAATAAAATTCTAATTGTTTCTTTTATTGTTTCCTTCCGCAACACCTATATTATTTCCTTCTTTCACATTCTCATTACCTAATATTTTGTGGTACTATCAAGATTTTTGGACAATCATCCAGTTTCCATAATGGTGACTTTCCACCAAAGTAGAAGCATTAGCTTTGCCTCCTTCCATGTCCATCTATTCTATTTTATTATTCTCTTAAACAGACTTCATTGGTTTCTCAAGACAAACATCAGCTAAATGCTCATATTTCCCATAATAAAAGCAAATTGTATGCATACTTTCATATTTAATATAATTTGTTTGTCTTTAACAAAATACTTCCACAACAATGCCTTATTCCAATCAACTTCTATACATATATGGGCATATTTACCTATAGCCTACTTAGAAGTCATTGCATCAACCTTTAATGTCCTGCAAACTTGATTATGTTAAAAATTTCTTATGATAAAGTCTCACTAGAAAACCTAATAATCTAATCCATATGACAATGTAATATGCAAAGCTTTTACTAAGCAACCATTACAAAGATGCTTTTTCATAGATTAATGATATTTAAAATTTATACGTATATGATTGGTGAAACATCTTTTGATATTCAAAATTTAAAAGTATGATGCTCGTGAAATGTATTTTTTAATGAAATCTTACTAATTGAATTTATCCCAATTTTAGATATTATTGAAAGGTAAAGTAATTTTGTTTAACTAGATCCTATGTTAATGATAGTTTTCTAAAGGTATTTTTTTTATTAAAGTATTTGATCAATATATCTTAAATAATTTGTGACTTGAGAAGTGACTAATTTGGAAACTAAGAAAAATTATTTGGTGTTTAAGGTATTTTGCATGCTTTGAAAATGTTACTTGTTTTGGCTATTAAAAGAATAGGTAGTTCAATTTATTATTTTAATACATATTATTTAAAAATAAATGAATTAATGATTGTTGTTTAAAATACCTTAATGTGCTATTCATTTTAACTATTAAATAATCACCCACCTTATTTTATGATAATATGTATAGCTTAATTACTACAATTGGAGAGGCCCCAATGGGTAAAAAAAGAAAAATTAAAATGAAGCAAGGCTTGCAATTGAATTGCTAAAAATGACAAAAAGTAAATTTTAAGAATAATTTGTATTAGATTTGGAAAACTTACAGAAAAGGAAATTGGAACTCCAAAAGCTTGTTTCCTAAGAGCTTTGGAGCTTTAGAGAAGGGGAAAACTAACTTTTTAGAAAAACTTGGTTTACATTTGAGAGGCTTAGCCTATTTATAGAATTTTTGAATTGCTACAGTACAATATTCTCAATAATTTACTACAGTGACTACTATAGATTTTTTATGTCAACTTTAGTCACAAAAAACATCAAAAGTAGATTCTGGCTAGTACTCCATTGATTGATAGTGTCGAAACTAAAAGTAAATTTGTCTTCTTTTGCCAACAAATTTGGAAATTATTTTGGGGGAGATATTGTCTTAATCACTGAGATTAATCTCAAAGCAATCATCTTCATTTGATTAAACATAGTTTTCAGAATCACCATTTGCATTTGATGAATTGGTGCCTGCATATTCGCCTTTAAGTTAAAGTAAAATATCTTGTAGCTCATTGATAAAAACCCCTTTGTTGCATGCAATAGCAAGAGAAGCAAGGATCTAGGATCTGCCTTGAAGAAATTGATTGTTCCAACTTTGGATTTTTGTGGTAGTGAGAATGTTTCTCAAACTAGTTTGTAATCTCATTTTTATAAGCCTAGTGAATTTGGTTATAAGATGTCCATTATTTGACTGATCTTTTTTTTTTTTCTAAAGAATTGAATATTTGGATATTGGGTTTTCCTTAGAGTATTGATACTCCAAAAAATAAACCTATGAAAAACCAAATCTTGAGCAAAATTAGAAAAGAATTGAAAGATTTCCATAATTTAGGTTACCAAAACATGTTTGAAAAACATCTTAATCTTTTTTTGATTTGTTGAGAAAAAATTTCAAGAATTGATCCAAAAATATCCCATCATTGGAGAAATGTGTATGTGTGTGAAGTTTTACTTAATAACAAAGGAGTGTGTGTAATAACAAAGGAGTTTAACTTAATTAGTTTTTAGAGGTCATAAAAGTAAGATTAGTATTTAATATTTATTACACTAGTTAATCTAACTTGTATTAATTAAGCCTTAGTTTTATTTTTTATGATTGAAAGATTTTATTTAAATAAGTTTGAATGAAGCAGGTAGTAAGTGAGTGTTTCATTCATTTACCTACATAGAATATAACACATATAAAGCTGAATAAATAGGCACAGCTTTCTTTTTGAATGATTTCATAGTTTATTTTAATTTGTTATCAAACATACCTCAATTTTCTTTCAAAATAGTCTTTTTTTCTAATTAATATTTTCCTTGATTAAATCCAAATTTGGAATACGCACCCAATTCAATTTTTTGGCATTTTTTGAAGTCAAACAAGGGACTAAATCATGTAGGTAACAAACTTCAATGAACACTAGTCTATACCCGTGCCAAGTTGATTTATATGAATTATGAAACAAAATACTTAATCCGTAAGAGTTATCTACATTTAAAAAAAATGTATTTATTTATTTTCTTTTAAGATTATTTCTTTTATTCTCTCTCTTAGAGTTATTGTTCTTTAGAAAGAAATGAAATGAACAAAGGGGAGAAGGGGCTCCTGTTGAAGACCAGAATCGAGAGTGAGAGGAGAAGAGAGCCAAGCCCCAAAACCCCTATCTTCCTCTACTATCCGACCACCATCTTGTCCCATTAGCAGCTGGCCAAACACCGACCTATCATTGAGCCCATCATCAATGTCGCTTGTTGTCACCATCGGACCTCCATGGCGAAGATTGGTTCGGACAGCAGGGAAGGAAAACCAATGTTGATTTGTCTGCCACCATTTGTGACTATCAAATTGTCGACGAGCTTCTAGTTGACACAACTGTTGTCACTCCATCTCCTTTCACGAACCACCGAGTTGCTGGAGTTGCCTAGCTCTTGGAATGGGTTGGTTGGGTAGCAGTCAAAGCCCTAATCTCAGCACCACCACAACTCAATTCGGGCTGTCTTCAAGCTCCTTAGAGGTAGAAAAATGTACTTCTGTTTTCAATTTAGCTCAAGTTGAAAAAATTTCTTTAGTTAATTCAAGTTAAATGCCTACAAATCCTAACCCTAACTCGTTGAAATGTGGAATTTTTCTTGAATCTCCTAGTTGTCCCTTGTGAGTTTGGCAAGAATAGAAAGGGATTGCAGTAATTTTCAATTCAATGAAGGAAATTATAGGTTGGGGCTGTTATTTTAGTTTCAATTTGAAAATCCCTAATTCTCCTTTGTTGTAATAACTTGGATAGGATAGAGAACTTGTATTTAAGACCCTAAGTTAAGTGTAGGAATTCACCTTAAAGTTATTTTCACCCAAAATTATAGATTGAATTATTATTAGAAACGACATTGTTCAATAAGCAAATAGAAAGATTAACTGATATATATATATATATATATGTATATGCTGGTATTTTATAAATATATATATAAAAAAAAACCTTACAGCATCAATTCTTATTAAAAATTGACATTTAAATTAAATATTATGTTTGACGTCGATTTGAATTAATGACATATTTTTGGAATATTTAATGTGCACAATTATGATTTTCCTTAAAAGGTATGACTCCTAAAAAAATTTATTAATTTATCAATTAAATTCTTATTTAATTATACTTCAAATAACTTTATTATAATATAATTCATAACTTATTTGATTATATTCAAATAAAAAAATTATTAATTTTATTAATTGAATTCTTAAGTAAATTACTTATGTATAACCAATTTATCGATATGAAAATGTTATAATTGATTTTCCATTTTATCAAGATTATAGAATTGTAAAATTTTATAATCATCATTAATTTCTTCTATTTTATCTTTGTGAAAATGTAATATTACATTATCTAAAATATAAAATAGAAAAAATTAATTAAAAAAATTTCACATGTGTATATAATATTGAACCAATAGTGGCATTTTTATAAATATGTTAAAAATTAATACATTAGTTGTCATAAAAAATTGATGTATAAATAAAATGAAAAATAATTCAAAAAAATTCAACATTAATTTTATAAAGCGATGGTGATATTTTTATAAAGATGTTAAAAATTAATATATCATTTTTCATAAAAATCAACATACAAATGTTGATTATTTATGAGGAACCGATGTAGATGCATGGGAATAGAAGTCAATTCCTATGTATTAACCGACATCTAAAGTTTAGACATCTTTATGTAACATGTTAATTTGTCCCCATGATTCTCATTTTGCTTTCCTTGTTTGAAACATTTATCCAAAATTATTCTTAAATCCTTGTTACATTTATCTTCGCTATCTTTAATCTTCACATTTCAAATCTATCACTGATCCAAGTAGGGAATTTTGTTTTTCTTACACTGTTTTCATTTTTTTGTGCTAAATTATATCGAAGCTTTTTATATTTTATTGGCTTTATACTTTGATATGGATTGTAGTTTAGGATTTACCTTTTTTTTTCCTCATTTATTTCTTAGTTTGTTTATTGGGAATGATTTATGTTAGGTTTAGTTTTTTACTATGATTCTTAGCTGGTGTAAGGTAGAATTGATAGTCATGTCTTGTTTTCTTATATTAGCCTTGCTATATATACTTAATATTTATGTGTGATAGAATTATATACTTATCACAATTATTTATGTGAGATGAAATTTTATACACTTCTATAACTTTGTTGCATAAAAAATAGAGGATTGTGATTAAGTTAATCTTCAAAAAAGATAGTTTCAGGTTCATTGTGATTAAATATATATTATTGATATTGAGGTTGTATCTAAGAACATGTATTTATACTACCTAATGTAGTAAATATTTAAATTATGGAAAATTTAAGCACATATTATTGAAATTAAGAAGCTAAAACCTCAATTGAACTCAGATAGACCTTGAGTGATTCTTATTTACCTTGATATAATTATGATTTCCTAAGATGCTCCTTAATATTTGTTTTGATATAATTATGACATACTCCCTAAATTATTATTTTGTAAGATTAATTTCTTTTTTTTTTCTTTTAAACAAGCATATGGATCTTTTTTAGCATAGTAATCATAATGACAAAGAGTATAAGTGGTGCTACACTTATGAAGAAAATGACCCCGATGCATAGTAAATAAGAGAACATAAAAGTTAAATTCAATGCTAAGGGTTAGGCAAGTGGGATTGGTTCATCCAAATATAATAATTATATTGGAATGTTGGCATGCACCAAAGTGTCAATCAATAATGAGCAATGGAAATAAGTACCAAAAGACATCAAGAACATTTGATAGGATATCTTGGTATATATTACCTCCCTTCAATTTGTGTTTAAAATATATATATAATTATCTTTTTAGAATAATTGTATGTAAATATAATCCATATGTGTGTTATCTCATAAATTACCATTGATGTTGATGTGGGGAAGAGAAAATAGGTCTTAGAACTTAAGGGGAAGTAGTGGAAGGACTTCAAGACCCAATTGATAAGGGATCACATCATTGGTAAGAGGAAGGGTGATGAAAACCCCTTTAAGGAATAAAACTTCCTCTGTCAAAAAGTGTGGGATTGTGTGAGCAACATCAATTTGAAGCTTTTCATATAAATTTGGTCATCTTACCTCATATTTTTTTCAACTATTTTAAGTAATTTGACCCTATTATTAACTATTTTCTTATCAATAGAGTATGAGTGTAGCCAACAGAGAGAAACAAACAAAAAGCAAGTATAAGCTATGGCTATCTAAGGGAGAATATGCAAAGATAGAGCAAGCTTTGGTGGAACCAAAGCTTGCAAAATGCAAAACAACAAGCTTCTTAGTCTAATTCATCATTTTCTTCCATATCTTGACATGAGTTATGGAAGAAAATGAAGGTCAACATGAAGGGTGAATATACAATCAAAGAAAGCCAAATAGTTGCTCAGAAAATTGTAAGTAATTTGAAAATGTTAGTTGCTTAAGTAATTAAAATTATAAGTGATTATAAGTGTTAAGTTTTAATAAATATTTTTAATTATATGTCACAAGATTCTCTCATGCAGTAATCAACCTAAGGAAAGTTTACTCCATCTGGAAGGATGGACATATTGACAATTACATTGGGAACTCAAAAGCATCCTAGTAGTGTTAAGGGGTTAGGGAAAGAGTGGGTCTTAAGGCCTATTTTGAAGGATAATCAAAGCATCATCAATGATCATCACTTTCTGTAGATGGTCTTATCACAAAGATTACTACTCAAGTGACACAAAAAGTGAGAGAGGAAACTTAGGCTGAGATGGAAGAATTCTTTCAGCATCATCTCTACAATAAGATTTTTCATAGAAAGTGATAATCCTCAGTGACACTTTGATGATCTTCTAAAATAGGCCTTAAAACCCATTCATCCTATAGCCCTCTAATATGACCAGAATGCTCTTGAGTTCCTAACACAATTGTCAATATGTTCATCTTTTTGGATTGAGTAAACTCTCCTTGGATCGATTACTACATGAGAAAATCCTCTAGCATACAATTAAGAATATTTATCAGCACTTCACACTTATAATTACTTAAGCAATTAACACTTCCAAATTACTTACAATTTTCCCAACAACTATTTGGCTTACTTCAGTTGTATATTTACCCTTTATGTTGATCCTCACTCTCTTCCATATTCATGCTGAGATATGGAAGAACTTGGTGAATTGGACTGAGAAGCTTGTTCTATAAGCTTTTCTTTCACAAAAGTTTGCTCTAACTTCATATATCCTCCATAAGACACCCTATGCTTGTATTTATTTTTTGCTTGTCTCTCCTTGTTGGTTGCTATCATGCCTTATTGACCAAAAAAAAATTTAACTAGATGATCAAATTACTTATAATAGTTGAAATAAATATAAGGAAAAATGGCCAAACTTACTTGAAAAAACCCCAGACTGGCACTACTTCACAAAACCATTCCATACTTTTTAATCAAGGAAGTTATATTTCTTAAAGGGATTTCATCACCCTTCTTTTTAACTGTGATGTGATCCATTGTTAACCAGGTCTTGAAGTCCTTCCACCACTTTCCCACAAGCTTTATGACTTCTTTTTTTCTTCATTGCATCAACATCAAAGGTGGTTTAAAAGATAACATACATATAGATTATGTTTATATACAATTATTCTAAAAAGATAGTTATATATATCTTAAACCAAATATGTAATGATATTTAAGTTTTTTTGTTTGCCTTTGGATTGTGAAAAAAAAATAAGCATTGAAGGAAGAGACACATTGAAGGAGATGGATGAGAGGTTAGAACACTTAAAAAAATAAGGTTTCTAATTAATTAGGACATGACCTGTCAATTAATCACAAAAGATGAAGGATAAATTGGAAAAAAAATTATTGAAAGTTTCATTCTAATAAGTTATAAGTTACTTGTAATAACTTCTTAAAAAAAATTTCTCAAAAAAAAAAATTAGTTCACCAAGCACTTCTAAAATATGAAAAATAACTATTAGACCAAATCAAGAAGTTAAAAATTAACTTTTTTGTTATGCTAAACACACACTTGATATATCATAATCCTTTTTTAAGATAAAATTTCACTACTAGAAAATAATTTGACAGTAGTATTTGTCATGCCCCCAATTTTGGGAATGTGATTGGCGTAGGAAATCACTTAGTGATAACTTCCTATAAGCCTTTTCAATTCTATGAAATTGCTTAACCAAAATCAAACTAGGAAAACAAAGCTCATATTTTATAATTCAAGGAAAAATGAAATAAAATTTCTACAAGTTTCAAACACTTTACATAAACTTATCAAAGACCCTATTTTTTTTTATAAAAAAAAATTGGCAAAGTATCCTTTCTTTTTCAGATGTTTCTAAGGTCACATGCCCTTCCACCAGCCTATAAAAATAGTTCAAAAATCTTCACATATTTACCAGACACAAAAATAATTACAATAGTTCAAGATCGACTTTACACATGCATATACAAACTTTACAACAGCCAATTAAATATCCCAGTTTTACATCTTTATTTCTTATCCTAATATCTTCACGATATCTAATAAACCTGAAACTAAATTTTTTTTCAAGAAAATGTAACAAGTTTCAATGAAACACAATGAGTAAATCAATTAAACTAAATACTATTTATATCATATGGCACACATACAATTTTAATAAAATACAATAATTTATAATTTAGCCAATTCAAGCTACTGATTTACCAAGTATAACAGTTATAAATTTATATGGCAATAACCTCACTTATTAATTAAATAGGTATACTCATAAAGAATTTTTTATTTAATATGTGTATACATATATACATTTATACATATTATATAAAGGGTCATTAAATATTCAATGCAATCAATATGAAGAACCACCATATTGATAGTTTCCAGACATATTAAATTAAAGTCTAAGTATATGACAAAACTATCACTTTCATAGTCATAATCAATCAATAAGAATGGCTTACTGCCATTCTTTGGCAAATAGAGACATCTTGACCAAATCAACACATTCTTTTTACATAAAGTATTCAAGTCTGTTAAAAAAGAGAGGTAGAGAAGATATTATTATGAAGTTATGCTCAACAATGAGCCAAGCGTATGCATTTATAATGAAGATATGTACAAGAGATAGAGTTCTAATAAGTCTAGACTTATCATTTATCCTAACTTATATAGGTTTATTACTTTAACTAACCTATCCACTAACATTCCCCCTCAAGCTGGAGCATAGATATCAAACATGCCTAGCTTGTTACAAATATCATTAACCCATTTTCCCAAAAATGCCTTAGTAAATAAGTTAGCAAGTTGATCCCCAATTCTAATATGCTTAAGATCAATTATTCCTTCCTAGAGTTTCTACCTAACAAAATGACAATTAACCTCTATGTGCTTTGTTTATATATGAAAAACTGGATTTGTAGCAATATGAGTGGCAGCCCAATAATCACACCATAACTACATACTTCAAAGGACTAAATCCCAAGTTAACAAAGAAGATAAGAAATCGACACAAGCTTAGATGTAACATGAGCTATAGCCCGATATTCAGATTCTTCACTTGACCAAGATATAATAGCTTGTTTCTTACTTTTCCAGGACACAAGATTTCCACCAACAAACACATAATATCTTGAAGTAGATCTTCGGTCCATAGTACATCCTGCTCAATCTACATCAGAAAACCCTTCTACTCTACAATGGCCATAATTTTTGTATAAGATTCCATGCCTAGGTGTCTTCTTTAGATATTTTAATATATGAATAATTACATCCCAATGAAAGGTTCTTGGAGAATTCATGAATTGGCTTACTACACTAACTAGGAAAGAAATATCAGGCCTGGTAATAGTAAGATAGTTCAATTTTCCCACTAACTATTTGTATCATTTTAAGTCTTCTAGTAATTCTTCGTCCTCTAATCCAAGCTTAACATTTGGAATCATAAGGGCATCACACTATTTGGTAAGCAAACCTATTTCATTCAAAAGATGAAGCACATATTTTCTCTATGATAAGAAAATTCATTGCTCATTCCAAGCAATCTCAATACCCAAGAAGTACCAAAGTGCTCCTAGGTCCTTAGTCATAAATTTGGTTTGGAGAAAAATATTCAATTTTGAAATGTCCAAACTATCACTACCAATAATCATAATATCATCCACATAGACAACCAGAAGAATCTAACCAAAATTTGATTATTTATAGAAAACAGAATGATCATGATCACTTTTTTGCTTCCCAAATTCTATGACCACATCATTAAATTTTCCAAGCCAGGCCTGAGGAAGTAGTTTCAATCCATACAAAAACTTTTTCAACCTACACACTTTGTCCTTTTTATATCCCCCCCCCCCCCGGTGTAATAAAACCAAATGGTTGCTCAATATACACTTCTTTAAGTAGATCATCATGGGAAAAAGCATTTTTTTTTTACATTAAGCTAATGAGGAACCCAATTTTGAAAGGTGGTAAGAGAGATAAATAAATGAAAGAAAGCAATCTTAGCCATGAGAGAAAAAGTTTTAGAATAGGTTGTTTATGATAGAATAAGTTTTAGAGATAAATAAACCCCTTCGCTACTAAGCAAGCTTTCAACCAAGCAACTGAACCATCTAGATTAACTTTCACAATAAACACTCATTTGCACTTAATAGGTTGTTTATGATATGGAGAAGGCATAAACATCCTAAGCCTGATTGGCCTCAAGAGACATTATTTCTTCCTTTATTGCAACATGCCACCCATCATGAGAAAATGTCTCTTAAACTGACTTAGAAATAGTAATAGAATCTAACGAGACTATAAAGCATTGTTACAAGACAGGTAAAGATGAATAAGACACAAAAGTAGAAATTAGATAAAGGTGATTATGTGTACCTTTCTAAGTGTAACTATGAATACCTTTTTATTGAGCAATAGGTAAGTTAAGATCAGAGGACACAGGAAACAAATCTTGTGAGGAAGAAGCCAATGGGGGAGACAAAGCTAATGGGATGTCTATAATAGGCACTCTACTTAATGTCTCAGTAATGGTAGAATGATAAACTACATCTAGTACCAGCACTGTATGAGAGTAAACATACTTAATAAAATGAGAAGTCCAAGTTTTAGTGGAAGAAACCTGAGGATCCTGAGGAGAAGAATGCAAAAGGAAATGGTCATCAACAAATTCAAAATCTAACGCCGGCAAGAAGACTCAGAAGATCCAAAAAATGTGGTGAACTCAAAGAAATTAACATCAAAAGAAACTGCATAATGACTTAGTACAATGGAATAGTATCAATACCTTTTTTGAGTTCAAGAATATCTAAGAAAGACACATTTCAAAGATCAAGGATCTAACTTAGAAATTTGAGGAGGATGATCCTAAACAAAAGATATACATCCAAAAACACATGGAGTAAAAAGAAACAATGACTAGGATGGAAACAAAAAAGAATAAGGCACCTGCCCTTAAACAATCAAAAATGGCATACAATTGATCAAAAAGTAGGTTGTAGCAACCACATCTATGCCAAAAACCTTAGGCACTTTAATTTAAAACAAGAGAGCACAAGCTACATCCAATTAGTGATGATTTTTTCTTTGAGCTATTCCATTTTCTTATGGATTAATTGTGCAAGATGACTGATGAATTATATCGAACTATGACAAATAAGAAGCAAATTTTACTAAAAAGTATTCTTTAGCATTATCATTTCGAAAGTTGCATATCCATGTTTGGAATTGATTTTTAATTTAGGCATGAAAGGCATAAAAAGTATCAAACAATTCTGATTGATTTTTCTTCAAATAAAGCCAAGTAACTCTTGAATAATCATCAACAAAAGTAACAAAGTAACGATAATCCAATTTGGAATTAATAGGACAAGGAACCCAAATATTTGAATATATTAACTCAAAAGGGGATGTGACCCATTTATTCACTTAAGGAATATAAGATTGATGATACTGTTTAGCAAACTAACATGACTCACAATTTAAAGTAGAAATAGAAATTAAACTAGGATATAATTTCCTTAAAGATGCTAAACAAGGATGACCTAAGCAATAATGTAACTGATGTGGAGTGAGGGTAGCAAATGCAGCAAATAACTATGGAACTTTTTCATGAAGCACATATAACCCACCAAGTTTGTATCCCCTACCAAAAATCCTCTTATCAAAAGATCCTGAAAAACACAATAACCAAGAAAAAAGAAAATGCCTCAATTATGCGTGCATGTTAATTGGTTTATAGAAATTAAATTGAATGGGAACTTGGGAAGACATAAAATATTAGACAAAAATATTAGGTACGACATTAGCTATACCACTTCCAACAATAGAAGCAGTAGACCTATTACCTAAAGTAACATGGGAGGTAAAGGAGTTGTGAAAAAAAGACAAGATACCTATATTACCCATCATATGATCAGTAGCACCTGAATTAATAACCCATCTAGTATTGGAACTGGGGAGACACATAGTAGGACTACGTATCTGAACCAAAGTGGCAGTGGACTGGATGGGTGATGATTGCTAAGAGCCTTAGAATTGAAGATATCAACCATACTCCTCCTTAGATATGATTATTCCATGAGTAGGTTTAGATTCTAGTGCAAGAGTACTAGTTGTAGAATGTGCAAATCGAGGTGATGCATTTTTTAACTTAGGACAATTTCTCTTGATATGACTAGGTTCTTTACAATAATGATAGATATAGGCATTATTAGAATAATGCTCCCTCTTCTGCCTCTTCTACTACTACCACAACCCCCTCTAGTGCCAGACCTAATCAAGGCAGATGACTCACTAGGAGTCATAGTGTTAGATTAAGAAAACACATCTATGATATTTTGAAGAACATGATAAAATGCATTTACCTATGTGAGTGGTTTAAAATTAGTCAAGATTTGTTAACACAGTGTTAAGTTTAGGGGGTAGAGCTATCAGAAAACATAGAGTTTCCAATTGTTCCCATTGAGTCCACATAGCCTTAATATCTATAGTGATAGGAACAAGAGCATTCCATTGTTTAAAGAGACGATTAACTTTAGAATACATTTGTGAAATATTTTTACCTTTTTTCATTAGGCTGAAACAATGATACACATAAGTTGTATATCTTATGTAAATTATCTTTTCCTGAGTATAGTCTCTCGAGGAAAATTCACAAGTCCTCGACTATTTTGAAATGAATAGTATTATCCTCAACTTCACTTGTTAAGGTATTACATAAGAGGCCAAACAAACGTTAGTTTTCCACCATCCATTTAACTTTAATGTCATTTGTAAAAGAATCTAATGTAAGGTGATCTGCCTTTTCAATCCCCTTAAAGAAGTATTCAATAGCTATTCTCCAAGCAAGATACTATTGCCCTTCTATATCTAACTTTCAATCTATAATTCTAGTCAATGCAGGGATCAGATCTGAAAAGAGGGTCTTGCATTCTGAGTTTTTTTGCATTCCTAGAGGTTGGATTTTTATTTTTGGTACTTAAATCAGAAGTAGGGTCAGCCATTATAGATTATTCAACCAAAAAATTAGAAAAATAGTACCAAAATTGTAAAACAATAGAAAAACTATAGCAGAACTTTCCAAACTAAAGATTCGACCACATAAGGAGGTATGCTGGTTGTCGAAGAATCTATAGGAGGAAGCATATCACCAAAAAGTTCCTTACATGCCACCATGCATAGCTAGAGTTCTCTGTGTGTGATCCTCATGTTCCACTTGAAACTACGCACATGTGCTCATGCGCCACCCAAAGAGGTTTGCCATCTGCTGATCTACTGCCTTGTTAATCCAAATCTATTTTTCTCTACCTCATGTACTCTAAAACCCTCCAAATAGATTTGAACTCTTATGCACATGCATCTAGATAGATCTAATTTTTTGCCAAAATTGATGACTACCAGCCACTATAGATATTATATCCAGACACTGGATACTTACAGCCAAATATGCAATCTAAAAATTACCACTAGATAGAAACTATCATGACTCACGGCTTCAAAAGAAAAAAGAAGAAGACAAGGAAAAGAGAGTATGAGTTTTATTTGGTTAGGTTGGGAAGTGAAAAAATATCTAGGGTTTAGAGAGCTTTGATACCATGTTAAGAGGGAGAGATAGAGAAGATATTATTATAAAGTTATACTCAACAATAAGCCTAGCATATGTATTTAAAATAAATATATGTATAAGGGATAGAGTTATAATAGGTCTAGACTTATCATTTATCCTAACTTATATAAGCTTATCACTTATTCTACATAGGCTCATCACTTTGACTAACCTATTCACTAACAAAGTCAAACACTTTCAATTCAATCAATTGAAGGCATACAAATAAGCTAAGAGCTGGATACATGAGCAAGTTTCTTTAGGCAACTTTCTAGCCAATTATAAATCAATATCAAAGCTTTAATCATCTTATCCTTCTAACAAATATTCTTTCCCTTATCTCTCTAACATATGTCATGGCCATGTCAATATTAGTATATATTTTTAGAAAAATGCTTTTGGAAGTTCCTTAAATAACTTGCTTCATGAATCCAATTTTTAATTCATACATAATTCATTGAAACACACACATCACAATAGTTCATTGATCATGTCCACATTCAGTCAACTAGCTAGCTCATTACACAAACAATCATTTCCTTATTCAAGAGACTATTCCAAGTTTTAATGAAAGTTTAATATCCAACTAATCTTATTCCCCACTTATATGCATTTCCAAGGTTTCATATTAACGCTAATTCAACATTTGATCAATTCCCACTTTTAATCAATTTATATGACACATTTACATTCCATTCTTCCATTTACCTTTACCAAATCACCATTATGATTTTAAAAAAAAAAATTAATTTGGATATATTCATGTACAAATTCTCCTAAACATGTAACCACCTTTCAATTATCTATATTCAAGGAGTAATATTCCTAAAGAAACATTAGTGTATCTATCAATTGATTAACTTGAAATAATAATTTCTACTTAATGCTAATCTCTTATAATTTACACACAACTCCACACAACAAAGGAGGAAGACATATAGTTTTGCCCTACTTACTAGGTAAACAAATTGTATTTGCCTGTACTTTCAGTCATGCAATTCTTTGCTCAAAGAGCATAGTTCTAACCTAATTCTAACAAGATCTATCGATTCAACTTCACTAACATTAAGTTATAAAATGGTGCAAGGAATAAACTAATCTACATACCAACTTAACACACTAACAAAAACCCCAAATAATCATAGGAGTTTATTAAGTCCCCATCAGGATTGAACCTAATGAAATGTTTCTTTTATGGTTTAAACTTGGTATTTTCCTAATGAAAGTTGCACATCCTTTCATAGTAACCAAATTTAGATTGATTATCATTACTATTCACTACTTTAATTATCCACTATTAACATCAAGAGATGATGGCAGTAACTTATGAGATAAGACATCATGAAAGCTTCCTAATACAAAAGAACTTGATAGTAAAAAACATTCGACGTTTCTTATAAGGCCTAGCCGAACCAACTTCCTACATATAACCATAATTTCACTTTATTAATTACCTAGTTTTTTTTTTTTGGCTAACTCATTGCATTCCACCATTCCTATGCAATTAATATTACTTTATTACTTGCATCCTTTGGCAATACAAGTTCATATCACAATACACATATACTTGTTATCATGGTTTACTAAAAGGAAATCAGTCATTCTCTATTTACCTCACAAGTTGTATCTACATATTTCCATATGCCTAGCAAAGCACAAAAAAAAAAATTCATCATTTAATTTCCAAACACCACCTACTTATTCCCTTTTTCAATTTCACACCAATATTAAATAACATGTGTTCAAACACTATAATAGTAAGTAGTTTACTTACCTTTAGCAGCCATTTCTCATCCTATAAACTCTCTCCTTTTCTCATATCACAAGTTTACTTTCAAGTAATATCATACTTAAATGTATATATATTCAACATAAATCCTTTTATACCCTTGTTTCATCATTCCCCACAATAGATAGTACTAAGAATTACTAAGATAGCCAAACTCCCTATTCCTTCCAAATACAATTATACATACGTCTCTCTTTGATTAACCTATTTTTTTTACTATCACCCACTTTTAGCATTCCCTCACACATAACCATAAGCCCATTCACACATATATGCTCAAATCCAATAGAATCAAGCAAATTTTTTAACACAAACAACCTGTATTATTTTTTTTCACTCGTGACCACCCATACCTACCTCGTCACAGATATAAAGTAATACATTCAAAGACCATAATGAGTAAGGCATTTACTTACCTTCAAACTATTGTGCTTAGCTCTAGTTAGTGGCAGCCATTGCACTCCACCATGGCATGACAATTAGAGCGGTATCCTCATCTTAGCATTCATTGCAAGCCAGCCCCTCCTTTCAGCATTTACAAGCTCTAGCTATAACCTCCTTTCTTTCATGAAAATTGTAGTAAGCATCGAGCAACCCAATCAAGTAGCTACAACTACACCCAAAATAGGGTAACTGTCAATTACATTGTAATGTTGGATCATGGTCGGTGCAACTAGGGTTCTTCTTAGTGTAACAACTAAGGTAGTAAACCAGCACGAATAAGTGGCCAGAGTAGCAAGTATGAAGGAGCTGGTCATTCCGGTGGGGTTGTTGAGGAAAATGCCTCATTAGTTATAGTTAGTTAGAGAAAAAATAAGAGTTTGTTGTAGTTAACTTGATTAAAGAGATTGAAGGCTGCAATAAATGGAAGTTGTTGTTGTTGTAGTTAGCTCCAAGTATTTAGCTATTTAGTTGTTGTCTTACCATAACATAGGTAGATTAAGTAGCTTTTCTATTATGTTTTATTGTATATAAATAGCAACCTAAGGTTCAATAAAATTGTGTGATTGTAGCATATTTCTTTCTTTCTTTTAACCAAGTTCGTGTAGTAAGAATGGAAGCTTTCCTAGATGCTAATAACCTCTGAGAAGCTGTTGAGAAGGATTATGACATCCCTCTTTTGCCCAAGAATCTGATAGTAGCTTAACTAAGGAATCAAAAAGAAAAGAGGCAAAAAAAGTTAAAAGCCAAGTCTTATTTATTCTTTGTTGTTTCTCCAACAATATTCACTAGAATTATAACCTTGAAGACAACTAAAGAGATCTAGGATTTTCTTAGGAAAGAGTATAAAGAAGATGAGAGGATCAAAGGAATACAAATGTTAAATCTAATTAGGGAATTTGAGTTGTAAAAGATGAAGGAATCTAAGATAGTTCAAGAATACTCAAATAAACTTTTAAGAATTGCAAACAAGGTGAGATTGCTAGGAGCTAAATTTGCTAATTCTAAAATAATGTAAAAGTTGCTTATAATAGTTCTTGAGCAGTTTGAGACAACAATCTTAGCCTTGGAAAATTCAAAAAATCTATCAATCATCACTTTGGTAAAACTTTTAAATGCCTTGCAAGCACAGGAACAGAAAACGTTTTTTAAGGCATGAAGGGTCAATTGAGGGAGCATTGTAGGACAAGTTGCAATTTAGTCAAGGTGGTAAAGGAAAGAAGAAAAGGAAAAAGGAGGAAATAGATCATTCTGACAGTAAGGCAGGAAGTAATGGTGACAAAAACTTACCTCCTTGTGAACACTATGGAAAGAAAGGCCATCCACCTAATAAATGTTGGAAGATACATAATGTTAGGTGCAACAAATGCAAGCAGCTAGGGTATATTGCTAATATATGTAAAAATAAATCTCATTAAGCTATAGAAGCTCAGGTTGTAGATCACCAAGAGGAGTAATTATTTGCTGTAAATTGTCTTTCAACAAATTGTTCAAGGGAAATGTGGTTGGTAGACAATGCTTGCTTTAATCCTATGACTAGCAATCTGGAATTATTTATGATCAAGGCATGAATGTGAAGATAAGCAATGGAGATTACATGGAGGTTAAAGGCAAAGGTACCATACCATTGCAGTGGAAACCTTTTTAGGTACTAAGATAATTTTGAATGTTCTTTGTGTACTTGAAGTTGATTAGAATTTGCTTAATGTTGGCCAGTTGCTTGAAAAGGGTTTTAAATTGTTGTTTAAGGATAAAATGTATGTGATTAAGGATGCTAAGGGTCAGCATGTGTTTAGCATTAGCATCAAAATTAAATGTTTTCCTTTAGACTTGAGGAAAAATAAGCATACAGCTCATGTTGTAACTAATAGTGCAACTAAACTGTGGCACAAAAGGTTAGGCCACTATAATTAGGTTGTTTTGAAGGATCTTAGGAAAAAGAATTTGATGTAAGGATTGCCTTTATTGAAAGATCTTAAATCAGTTTGTAAAGCCTATCGATTTAGGAAGCAAACTAGGCTGTCCTTTACTCAAATAGCCTAGAGAGCAACTCAAAAGCTGCAGTTAGTCCATACTGATCTTAGTGGACCTATGCTTGAGCCATCTTTAAAGGGAAGTCACTATTATATTGCATTTATAAATGATATAACTAGAATGTGTTCGATCTATTTCTTGATATTCAAAACTAAAATTGCAAGAGTGTTTTGGAGATTCAAGGCTTGGATTAAGAATCAAAGTGGCTACAAAGTTCAGGTTATCAGATTAGATAATGGGATAGAGTACACTCTTACCCAATTTACCAAATTCTGTGAAATGGTTGGAATTGAGCACCAGTTAATAGCTCCCTGCCCTCCATAACAAAATGAAGTAAGTGAAAGGAAAAATAGAACTATTATGGAGATGTTTCATTGCATGCTTCATGAGAAGGATCTTCCCAAGAAGTGTAGGGTTGAAGTAGCTAACACTACTATGTTTTTGCAAAATAGGTTGCCCACAAAAGGACTATAAGGGAAAACACCTTTTAAAGCATGGTATAGTTACAAACCTCTTGTAAAGAACTTAAAGATGTTTAGTTATATCTGTTATACTCTTGTGCCATAAGTAAAGAGAGACAAGCTGGATAAGAAAGCTGATATTGGCATCTTTATAGGCTATAGCAATTTCTCTAAAGCCTATAAAGTATTTCAACCATAAGCTGGAAAGATTGTGATCAATTGATATATCCATTTTGCAAAAGAGGAAAGTGGCATTGGGAGGATAAAGAAGGCACACAAATAGCTACCTTACAACCATTTGTAGCTCTGCCATTAGTTAAGGATGAGATTATTAATGATCCACCTATCAGAGGTGCAAGTTTGTTATCAAATATATATCAGAGATGCAATCTCTCTATGGTGGAACCTAGACATTTCAGCAAAGCAGTAACAAATCCCAAATAGATAGATGTAATGCAAGAGGAGTTGAAGATGATCAAGAAAAACCAGACTTGGGACTTCGTTGATAGACCACAGAACAAAAAGTTCAAAGCAGTGAAGTGGGTGTTCAGGATAAAGTAGAATGCTAATAGTTCCTATTAGCCTTAGAGGTTATTAGATCAGTAATACTCTAAGCTATACTGGTTTTTACTAGTTTTGAATGTTAAAAAAGGAAATTTTGAACTAACAATATGTTTTAGTATGTTGAATTTAATTTTCAAGAATTATGATTCAAGAACAGTGAAGAAGTTCAAGATTAAGTATTGTAATATTTCATATTTCAATAGGACTCTATGTATATAAACTG
>JANHAO010001724.1:0-31659 GCA_026873985.1 Saraca asoca
ATAATAATAATAATAATAATAATAATTGATTTCAATTAATTAATGATGTGAAATTAATATTTAAAACGTAACGGGTTATAAAACCCGCTTGGGACCTCCTGGTAAATATCAACCTGGGACTGGGACTGTGACTGGTACTGTAGTAACTCGACCTGACCTCGACCTCATAAAAAAGTAGCCCAACCTGGGACTAGCCCGATGTATAATTTTTACCCGCTGGGTTAATCTGGTAAAACCTGTTAACCCATTTTGACAAGTCTACGTATCATGCAAACCTACGTGGCCAAATTTTAGGGGCCACCAGTTTAAGTCTGGTGTTTTTCACACATCACACAAGCCCTTTGCTTGGTAGAGTTGAAAAAAATAGAAGGAAATAAGGAGAAAGAAAATGAGCAGAAAAAATAATATTTTATTGATTGGTTGGATAGAAAATGAGAGAAAAGAAAAGGGGAAGAGAAAAAATTTTATAAATTAAAATGAAGTTTTATAAAATTTTATTGGGATTATATTATAAATTTTCTTTTTTTTTTATGGACTATATTTGAATGTGCAAAAAATTGTTGAGACAAAACTATAATTTTATCTATTTTATTGAGCGTAGTAGGCATTTTTTGCTTGTTTTCCGTCGAGTTTGGGCCCCAAAAAAATCAGTGGGCCCCACACTTTTTTTCCATTCAACTTCTTTTGCCTTAATTTTCTTTCCTTAAACCAAACAGAGGAAAAGTCTAGTTTTCACGCATTTTCCTCTCTTTTTTTCCTTTTGACCCTTTTTCCCTCCAACCAAGCTGGGGGAAAGGGAGAAACTTGTAAATGGGAGCAAATTTGTGTTCGGAATTTTATAGGAGTGAACACTATTATTGGTTTATAAGGACAACTAGTTTTACTCTTCTGGGTATTTTTGTGACTCAAACGGTTTCCATGAGTGTAAAATGTTCATCATCCCCTTTGAGGACGAAAGTTTGAGTATTTTAAAATTGCATGTAAGTTTCAAAAGAGGTCAGGTGAGATTGAATTTGAATTCATACGATGATTTATATAGGTGAGAGGTAAACACAATGTAACAAAAGTTCATATCTTTTTTGCAGTGGTATGGTAGAACTCATTTAATATGAGACGGATTCTTTTTATTTCCTTTGAAAATAAAATAGAAGCGCATGATTTACTCATGCTAAAGACAAATCTAAATATAAACTTACAAATATTCAAATTTATGAAAAGATAAAAGATAAAAATTAGCATTAGACTTACAATAGAAACACTACAAAAAAATGCGATTTTTTACAAAAAAAATTATTGAAAATTATAAAAAATTTATTTTCCACTGATTTTCGGCAGAAAATGATTATTAGTGAAATCATCGTCAGAAATTTTATTTTTGAAAAATTTTTCTGATGAATTTTGAGGGATGGTTTTTTCACATAATTTTTTTTTCTCTTTTATCTGTTAAAAATTTATTAGAATAGTTGTTAGTAATCCATCAATAAATTCATCAAAAATTTGGTTGGAAAATCCATCCAAAATAGTTAATATAATTTTTTGAAATTTGATTTTTAATTTTTATTAAAATAATTTTAATTAGTAATAAAAAATTAATTATAATATTTTTAATTCTATTTTTTAAAAATTAATATTTAATTTATAATAAAAAATTAAAATATAATGCATAAAAATAGTTATAAATATATAAAATTAGTAAAGCAATTCATAAACTGAATTATTTCAAATCAATAAAGTATGAAACATATTATTTAAATAAAAACACAAAAATATAACTACAACCTAAAATCATAGAAGAATTGAATATCAGTATTCTGATCCTAGATAACATCTTGTTGATGCTGTGGCTACTCTTGATACGGTTGTACTAGGCCATCTTGGATACATGTAAGCAGGAGGTGACTAGTAGTAGGTAGAGGATTGGTGGTAGCCATATGAATGAAGATGTGGTGGAGGATGCTAGCTTTGTTGAGACATAATGTGCTTCGTCTGAGGGAAAATAACTTGCATTTATTGGTACATCTCACCAACAATGCGCATGAGTTGCTCCAAAGCAGCATGTAACATGTTCTTGGTGTGAGATGTAGCAATCAATGTAGCTGCCACTACAACGACCTTGGACCCCAAGCCATAAGCCTATCCCTTCTTGGTCTCATTCATATTGTCTACTCATAAATCACAATCAGATGGCCTAATACATCACTAGTTGTATTCCTAAAGCCCTAAGGACCTCTCTGCGCCATAGTATACACCAAGTCCTCCTTTCTTTTATTGAAATTCTCTTGCAAATTAAAATAATTAATTATTTTATATTATGAATGTAATATTTTGACTACTAAACATACAATACATTAATAACAAAAATGCAAGTTAAAAGAAGTTACTTACATAGGACTATATAGCTTGAGATGAGACCCACTATCCATGCTTCTGGGCATAGGTGCAATGGAACAAGCTATCTATGGACAGCTCAACCCAGTCTTAGCTATATGCACAATATGAAAATTTTCATGGACAAGATTGTGGTATAAACATAACTACAACAATGTAAATGGCATAAATAACATTAAGTTAAAATAATGTTACCATGCCCGATTGATAGTTTGATATGATGATGGATCTACCAGTGTGTAGGTGGAAACCCTATCCACCTACATCTAAGGCCCTGTTCCTTTTATTCTGCTCAAACTTGGATTTGAATTTAGGATCCTCTTAATACTTGAGAAGGCCTTCCCACTCCTCGTCCCCAATCCAGTTAGGTTGAGTGGGCCTCTTCTTCCACATCCTATCCATCTTATGATTTATTTTGTTGGAATCCTTATGGTTGAAGTTCTTTCACATGTCCTTCTCATAAGAAGGGTTCCATTTCCAATATTTTTGCAATTAAAAAACAAATAAAGCATCAAATAGTTAGAGAACAACTTAAAAAATTAAATTTAAATTATAAACAAAGTTTTGAAATTTTACCCCGAACTTCGCATATGGTATCTTATGGGTGGGCTCCGAAGTACTTTTCCATATAGGTCATACACTTTCATACTTGCTCATAATGATCTGGTGTATGGTGCCTCTTAGTTCATGGGTTATGAAAAACCTAATTAACAAATAAAAATAAACATAGTTAAGAAATTAGAAAATAATGTTCATGTTAAAAATAAAGTTTATAATTAAGAATACATACCCCATCTTGCATGGCATGATGGTCCTCCTAAGACCAAGTACAGGGTACCCTAGGAAGTAGAGGCTGTCTAGATGCAGATGCCACTCTTGAAGATAAAGGCACCATTTGTGTTAGTGTCCTAGTTGTCTCTAGGGATAAGTCCTATTGCTATTGTGATTGTGTTTGCATCGATGCCTCTGTAAGTGGCTTTATCTAGCAAGATATAGGTTAAGATGTAGGCATGAAAGTATGGCCAAAAGGAATAGTAGTTAGGGGGCCTTGGTCGGCATTCAAGGTGAATTACTATCGAGGGAATCATAAGGGGACATTGTCCCTATGACTACTGTGCTCTATCTCCTCATCCAATTCATACCTTATCCTTATGGCATAATGGTCTCCCTAAGACCAAGTATGGGTATCCCAGGGAGTGAAGGCTATCTAGAGGTAGATGTGGCTCCTAAAGATAGAGGCACTATCTATGATGGTGTCCTAGTTGTCTCTGGGGACAGGCTTCATGTTGTTGGGACAGCGTTTGCATCAACACCTGTGCAAGTGTCTCCATTTGGCTAGATGTAAGTCATAGTGTGGGCATGAAGGTGTAACCAAGAGGAATGATAATTGAAAGGCTTTGGCTAGCAATTGCAGGAAAACTGCTACCAGGGGAATCATAGGGGGAACTTCCTCCTTGTGATCGATGTCCTCTTCCTTCTCATCTATTACCTCTATAGCCTATCACATGCAAATAGTTGCATATGACATAATTCGAAAATAATCATATATATAAAAATATAAATAAAGCAATTTAGCACTCATATATACAGGTAACAAATTAACATGTCACCTATCAAATGGTAGTATCATTTGTTCGATTCCTCCTCTACATCTTCTTTATCATCATTTTCATCCTCCTCTTCATCTTAGTGGACATTGCCTTCTCGTTCTACTTCTATTAGCCAATCCATCTCCTAGTATCCACCATTTTCATCATGCAAGTTAACAATTGAATCATTTGTTGAAATCAATTAAGGTGCATTTGACATATGATCATCTTAGTAAGCATGTTCTACTATATGTTTATCCTCGGCCATTCCACGAGTCTAAGTCTTTATAACTGTTGACATCAGATTTTGGTATTGAGCCAAACTCCGGCTAACTAGGGGATTCTTTTGGGATCTCAAGCTGTTAATCGGTTCAAACATAGAAAATCAGCAGAAAACACGAGAAAGAAAGGAAGAGCAGCAAGAAAATGTAAGATTTTTAACATGGTTCAGCCAAATTCGGATAATGTATTATTGTAAAAGTGTTTCTACAGAGTTTCGGCACTCAGGTTCTCTATTTTGGCAGAGTCTCTACTAGTATCTATGACTCTCTTTTTGCAGGGGCTCATTCCTTATATTTATAGAGGAAAAGAGGTTATAATAGTAATTTTATATGTAGTAAATCTATTACATTAACATTTAATATACAAGATAAAATAAACAAACAGAATCCTGTTATTCGGCTACTATAGATTGTCTTCACCAGGTGGGCCCGGTATGTCTATTGGGCAGAACATGAATCAGTCTTTGGTCTAGTGAGCTCCCAGGTCGCTAGTTACTCTTGGCTAGTTAGATCGTTCAGTCTGGGACGTTCCCGTCTTCGGGATGGAGAGGTCGAGCTCATTTTGTCACGTACGAGCTCAGGAGGTCATTCCGCGAAGCGATCTGACGGCAAAGCAATGTAAGCATTCTTCGAGCTGGTCCCTTACCGCTCTTAGGCTACTCAGGTCCGTCTAGGACAAGCCAAATTTCACATATAATAATAACAACCCATCAACATTGCTTATCTCTCTCCATTCATAGGTATGATGCATAATACACTTGTGTTGCTTGTTGTGCAATGATAAAGAGATCATACTGGGCATATCCTTGTATGTTTGATTTCAACTATTCCTTAGTAGGGTTGCACTCTCATACCACAACCTAGCACAAGATCAAATCACTTATAATGGAAAAGTACCACCCTTTTGATTGGCAATCCTAAATACTCAAGTTGTACAATATCTTTAAGAATACTATAAAAGTCATCTTTCCCTATTGTGACATTCTTGATGCCATTCACACATACTCCACTATTAATTGTTTTTTTCCCATGACTCCATTGGTGTGTGTGAAACTTATAACTATTGACAAAATACATTGGAAATGTTTTGACTGCCCTTAGATGACTTAAGTTAAATCTAACATATATTGATGAACTATATCATTTGAAGGATTGTAAACATGAGAATAACACAATTTCATATCAAAATTTCATCATACAACTAGAAATAATGTCATATAGGAAAAATAATTATTGGTTATACTTACAAAAGAGCAAAACCAAGAAGTGAACTAAACATTAATCACTGTTTCAATATCTTCATTCTTACATATTTGGATATATAGTCTTCAACCAATGAACAAACATACTATGGGGGATAACAATTTAGGAAATTAGTATTCTAAATTTGACAAAATCAAAGTTAAAGATATGGAATGATTTATTAAGATAGCTACACAAATACTTACTCTTTAAATTGCTCTACTTCTTCACAGTTTAAAAGTACGTATACTGTGGCTAATTTCAATTCTTTGTTATCCAAATATAACTCTTGGCAAAACTCAACAAAGTGTCTTGCAAGATTGAAGATGGAAAGAATAGGCTACATGGCTATATCATCACTCCAATCATCATTCATACCAACCTCGTGCTTTGATATTACACATTAATATTGACAAAACTAAGCTATCTCCTCAATCAAATAAGCTTCGCATATGCTTTGTTCAGGTCTAGCTCTGTTGCTGACTTTCTTCTTCAACCTATTAAGAAATCTCTCAAATAGATATATCCATCAATATTGCACAAGGCTGCTTACCCTTGTTTCGAATGACAAATGAATGGGCAAATGCTCCATTTAGTTGAAAAAACTTGGTGGGAAGATCTGTTCAAGCTACATATTATCATGGGAATATTTTGTTTCATTTAAAGCAATTCCTCTTCTTGCAAGATCATTGAGTACAATTCCTTAAAAAATTAACTCAACTTAATTAAAGCCTTCCATATAGGATCTGGGAGTCTAGAAAAGGCAATAGAAAGTGATTTTTCCATGAAAATATGATAGTCATGATTTTTCATACCAAGTATTTTATCGTCACCTACATTGACACATCTATCCAATTTAGAGGCATAATCATCAAGCATCCTCAACTCCTTAACCCACTCACAAATTACCCTTCTCTCATCCAAGCTTAATGTGTAGAAAGCTTTAGGTTTATATAATTTTTCCATTTAAAGCCTCTTTAAGCTCCAACTTCTTTCTTCTACAATATTCTGGCAAATCCAACCTCGTCTTAATATTGTCTTTAGTTTTTCCTTCAATATCTATCACTGTATAAAACACATTATCAAAGACATTCTTCTTTATGTGCACGACACCAAGATTGTGTTGGAGTAAGTTGCATTGTTAGTATGGCAAGTTCTAGAGTATGCTTCTCTTAGTCCAATTATGATCCATCCTATATCTTGGCATCCTGTTTACTCAAATTTCTATGAATTTTGGAGTGGAACAAACCTAATCAAAAATTTGTTCACTGGTTAATCTTGGAGGTGGTTTAAATCTCTCTATTCTATTTTTGATGAAAATGTTCTTGTTTCTCATGTAAGGATGATTGTATGGTAAAGGCTATTTGTGACAATCAAACCATAACTATTTTCTCTCATGTTTTAAAGTGAATGCTTTTGTGGATTCCATACATATCATGAAAACTAATTTTCCATTCATTTGCTAACTAAATAACATCCCATATATAGGAAATTCATTGATAGTCCACATCAATATGACCTTTATTTGAAAGTTTTGCTTCATTGAAATGTCATATGTTGGAAAAACATTACTCTGCAAAATGAGTAACTCATTTATCAATGGCTGCATGAACACATCAATTTTACTTTTTGGATTTTTTTGACTTAGGATGATCAAGGTCAGGAACATATATGGAGTTGTCATACACATATCCAGAGGCAAATTGTAAGGAGTGACGACTACTAGTCAACATAAATATAGTGCAGCATTATAACCAAATAGAGTGAATCTGTCAGAACACAACCCAAGTCTTACATTTCGAGGATCAGTTGCAAATTCTGAGTACTTTTAGTCAAATTTTTTCCATGCTTCTCTATCCAAAGGATGGCTCAGAACGTTTGTCTTCCTTTGATTCTCATAAATATCATCTCATATGAGGAGTTGATTTCATCGAAGTATACAACCTTTGCAACCTGGGGATTAAGGGCAAATAATACATTTTCTTGAAGGAAACTTCTTTGCTATTTCGGCCTATCCTCCATTCCTTATACCGAGGTGAACCACAAATTCTACATTCTTTGTCAAATATAACTTCCTTATGGAACAACATGTATCTTTTTATACAACAGGCTATTTTCTAATACCCTAATCCTAACTTCTTCACTAACTTCCCCATTTCATAAAATTTAGGAGGAACAACGTTATCAGACAGGTGTCTCTCAGTTATAAGTTGCATGATCTGATTAAAGGAATTCTGCAATTAAGTTAAAGCCAGATTTTATCCTTAATATCCTTACTGCTAATGACAACTTTCAATGGTTAGTGCAACTCCATAATGGCTAATATACAACTTTTAACATTTCAAAAAAATTTATGGGCATTACTATTTGGAGGTTCTTCTACATTTCGTTCAAAGTGAGTTGCAACGTCTAGCCAACTAATATGCAACACTATGTTCTTATACTTCTTACTTGTATTATGCAAATCTCATGTCACACCACTAGAAGACTCACCCTTTTCTATAAGTCTCTCCTCATCATGATCAGTCCATTACCAATAATTATATTTAAATCCAAATTTATATAAATTAACCTTAACTTCATCAAGAGGTAAAAATTTTCTATTTTTATATTTAGAGCACGACCACTTTATTTGACCATCATATAAATAAATTGGTTGAGTTTTTGCAAAATTGATAAATTCTTTCACCCCATTAAGAAAAATCTATCTTATATCCATTACCTCCCAGAAGAAGTTTATCATACACCCACCTATGGAGTTAAAAAAATTTCATATTCTGTTTTTCATAGTTAATTAAAATATGAGAAAATTACTACTTATTTATAGAACTATATAGGAGGAACTATTTATGAAATATGGAACTATATATCCCATATATAGTTCCATTATTATATTTTCTCCTACTAAATAAATAATAAGCAATAACTAAATCTATTTACGAAATTAATAATTAATATATACAAGATAGTTACTAATTTAAAAAATTAACAAAAATCAAAATAAATATAATTTCTAAAATAAAAATATGTTCTACCTCAAAATATACATAATTCATAAAATAATAGCAACAACACTATTAAAAGTACAAGTAATATGTCATCTAACTACTTAATCCTACAGAATCTAATTCAAAATATATATAATTCCTAAATATAATTCAACAGATATAATTAATCATAATTCAAACATATAAGAAAATACAACTAATAATTAAAAAATAGCTTGAATAACACAAAAAATTGTCAATAATTAATAAAATGATAATTAAAAATATGTATTAATCTTAGTGTGCAAGCAAGAAAAGTGGCAAAAAAACTCGTACATAAACTGAAGTCTAAAACTACATAAAAGCAAAATAAGAAAAGCTTATTAAATCATGAAACAAGTCATAATTAAACAAAAATAATTAGTAAAAATGTAAAATAAAGTAAATTAGAATATTTTAATTGGTTTAGATTTGTGAAAAATATCTTAAAAGTACAAGAATCAAGTTATGAAAGTAAGAAAGAGCTCTGATGCAATATAAGAAGCAAAAGAAATGGAAAATAAGCGATAGATCATGCATCCAATTGTTTGAAAGTTTTTGAAATTGCTAATGGATTTTTCTATCAAAAATTTGTCATACATTAAAATCTATCAAAAAAAATTTTGAAAATAGTAAGGAAAATTTTTTAAAATTTGTGCTTGTTTTTCAACACAATTTCCAATAGATTTTTTAAATATTTCAAATGGATTATAGTAGTCAATAACTAATGACCATTTTAATTGTAGTCAAATTTTTTACGAACACATTCAATGGAGATTGTGTGAGTTTTTGTAGTGAAAGCAATTATAGTTAGGTTATAAATGGCACTCTTAATAGTGTAATGGCATTCAATATTGTCTTTAGGGCTTTTCCTCCTTTGATGTCCTAGATTCAAATAGAAAATGTCATGTATGTATTAAATGGATTGTCACTCCTATTATAAAAAAAGTTATAAACATAGAATGAATGTAGTATTATACGCAAAATAAATGATATGTGAAAGAAATTCTTATTGCGTTTGCATTTTGGCATAGTAATGAATCCTTATTGCATACAAAGATAGTTAGAAGTTATTTGATTCGCAAAAAGTTTTACAGGAAGTACAACTTTCCAAGAAGTAGAAAATGTTTGGATTGTTTGGTTGGCTACTAACTCAAAAAATGGAAAAAGTTCTACTTCCTACAAAGCATGAAAAGTTGTTTATCCAACCCTCTAGATAAGTTCTGTTTCCTGGCTCTTAATGAAGTAAAATATAAAATTATCCTTGTAAAATTTAAATAATGATAATAGCACCTTTTTAAAAATTTATACATTATCTTGGTAAAAAAAAACATAACTTTTAGGTAGAATATTTTAATCATTTTAATAATACTTCCTAAAAAATATATAGTTGAATTAAACACCATATGATAACTTTCTTCCTAAGAAGTTCTACCTCCTTAGTGCCAACCAAACAACTTTCAATACTTCATGAGAAGTTTACATAGGATCTTACTTCTTACGTGAATCAAACAACTTCTTAACATGTCAAAGTGTAATTTGTCTATTATTACACCATAAAATCAAAGATATGATACAAAGAATAATTGTATAAAACCTAGAAATGCTAGAAAATGTCATTATTATATGCATGAGCTATGACAGATTCTGTTTTTTGGAAATTGCATTTTTGGCCTGCCTTGAATTCATTTATCAATTATAGTGGCCTTGTATTTTTTTCCTTTTTTTTTTAAATTATAAACTTTTACGGCTCTTACATAAGGTGCAGGAGACATTTTCTTAAGGAAAATACTTATGAATTCCACAATGATTCCATAGAGTTTCTTAAATAAAAAATAATATTATATGGTGACATATTTTTCTATTATTTTATTCATTTTTTTTAAGCGAGGCAACTTCAAATATTTGTTTTTGGTCAACAAAGATGAACTTTGCAAGCATTATTTGAGCTTCTAAACGAAAGCCCAATTCAAGCACTCACGGGCCTGATGGTAAACCGAATCCTAATATTGCAACCCAGAGCCCAATATAGAGTCCAGTAGTTAACGGTTGAAACTTGGTAGGGAATGGGAAGGGTTTTGGAGGTCTAGGGTTTTAGACTGTCTGCCACAAAGAACAACCAGGGGAACAGGTGCCATTTGAAATCAATCCAACTCTGTCGCTAAGCTTCGTCTGAAGTTGAATCGCTGATTCTCAGAGGGCAGGACTGTATAATTCACCGGAAGGCGAAGACTTTACAGTGTAGAAAGGCACGAACGAGGTAGAGGATGGGGAAGACAGCTTACAAGAGGCTGAAGGGAAGCCAGAACCTCAGGCAGAGATTGGTTCTTGCGACCCTCTCTTCTACACCGATTCTCATTGAGGATATTCGCACTGACGAGACGTGGCCTGGTCTTCTAAAACACGAGGTCTCGCTCCTTCGCCTGCTCGAGAAAATCTGCGACGATTGCGCTGTCGAAATCAACGAAACTGGTAATCTTAGATTTCGCATTATTACTCGAATTCGGAAGTTGAAGGCTTTTACTTGGATAAGCGGGTGTATAATTTTGATTTGTGTGTATGGGCAGGTACCAAGTTAAAGTACAAGCCAGGAATTGTGATGGGTGGGAAAAACCTTGTGCACGACTGTGGTGTGAGTCGATCCATTGGTTATTTTCTGGAGCCACTTCTTGTGCTTGGTTTGTTTGGGAAGAAACCCCTCACAATTAAACTTAAAGGTAAAATTTTACATTTTTCTCCATTCTCTCACGCAGCCTATATCGTTACCTTATCCTATTCATTCCCCTCTGAGATATGCTCAATTTGCAATAGGCATTGCGGTTTTTTCTTTTGGGTAGATAAAGCATAATATTATCTGGCTTGAAATTTCTGTTTTAGTATGTGGGCTTTTGCTGAGACCTTCCACGGAAGTTCGGGTTCAACGGGCTCATTCAACTGACTTTCTATATTGCGAAGATAAATGACTTAATAACTTATTCTCGACTATGTTTAATTTTTCTCAAGAAAATCCGTTTGGATGATTGAATTGGGGAGGGGTAATTATGGACTTGTGGGTGCTGGTGATTTGGATTATGGTTGAATATTATGTATGCAAATTAGTGATCTTGCTAATTCTCTGTTTCATCTAACTAAAAAGGACTGATACACTAAATCCTAAAGAAGAAAAAAAAAAAAAAATCCAAGTAGATATGAATTGTGAAATTAGGAATATCAAGTCCGTTCTTAGAAGATAGCATGTAATGATTTATAACTGTTTTCAGGAATCACAAATGATAATAAGGATCCATCAATTGATAGTTTCCGATCTACTACTCTGCCTATATTAAAGCGTTTTGGAGTCCCTTCTGAAGGATTGGCGCTAAAGATAGAGAGTCGAGGTGTTCCTCCAAATGGTGGTGGAGAAGTTGTTTTGGCTGTTCCTATTGTTCAAAGCCTAACGGTATGTTTTGGAATTTTAGCAGTTGATTTCGGATATATTTTATCTCATATGTTCCTCGCTTCAGGCAGTTACCTGGATTGACGAGGGAATGGTAAAGAGGATTCGAGGAGTCACTTTTTCAACCAGAGTGTCTGTTCAGTTCGAAAATGCTATGATACATGCTGCCCGTGGAATCTTCAATCGTCTACTCCCAGATGTGCACATTTTCACTGATCACAAATCAGGTCCACATGCTGGAAAGTATGTATCTTTCAATAAACAAAAGGGTTGACCTGTTCATTTAAACTTGTGTTTGATAGGAATTGAATAAAACCATGATATTTCTGTACTGACTAGTCATTTTCTGGCTTAGCTCACCTGGATATGGTATTTCATTGGTTGCGGAGACTACGGCTGGTTGCTTCATCTCTGCCGATACTGCAGTTTCTTATGGACGGGCTGAAGAAACTTCTGAGTTTGCAGATGATGAGAAGAAAGACTTGATGCCCCCAGCAGATATTGGTGAGCAAATTGCTTCTCTTCTACTGGGGGAGATAGAACAGGGTGGAGTGGTAGATTCAACACATCAGGTTTGTATTCTTAACTTTTGTAATCCCTTTTAATCTTCCTTGTTAATTTTTCTCATTTTGCAAATACTTCTTGGAGAATGTGGTGGAGCATATATTAGTCCAAGTAGGCTCTAGCAAATACTTCTCCTTGATGGTAGAAAATGAAGTCGCTACTTCTATTCAATTTCTTGGATGAGTCTGTCAAGGAGTTATGCATGATGATGAAATTGCTTCCATTTCGCTTGAATATACTCTTGCCTGATAGTAATGGCAATTTGATTTACAGGGTTTGTTATTTCTCCTTTGTGCATTGTGTCCTCAAGATGTTTCCAAGGTTCGTGCTGGAAAGCTCTCCCAGTATGGGATTGAAACCCTCAGAAACATAAGGGATTTTCTAGATTTGAAGTTTGTTATCAAGCCAGATCCAAATACGGGGACAGTAATTCTTAAATGTATTGGTTCTGGCTTGAAGAACCTTTCTAGAAAAGTCTCATGAATCTTAATGATAACAAGTCTTCTGCATTACATCTCCAATATGACTCTATCAGATCAAAATTATACAACAACAGCCACTATTCATCATCCTGGAATATTCATCACAAGGCCATGCTTTTCATATGTGAAGTTCCTGGTCGTCATCTTCAATCTTGTCATAAGCGTGTCACTGATGTGGATATCTAATGTATGCACTACATTGAGTAAATGTAACCCGTGTAGTTCTGTTAGCAATTTGACAAATTTGTGAATGTTAATTTGACCTAATGTTTTACATGTGCAATGCATATTTATAATATATATTGATAATTTCAGTATTAAATCTTTCCAAATGGGAATGATAGTGATGATTGGTGCTTTATTCAAATGGTTTATGTTCATTAATTGAAATATATTCTATAATGCAACGGGAAGGACTTCTTATAGAATTGTATCGTGTTCAAAAGTGTTTTTAGATTTCATTTCCTTGTTGATTGAAAGGGTGGAAGTTTTTAAAATTATATCGGAGAGCTTTACACTTGGTTGGCTTATTGTTCATTTTAGAATGAACATAAGTTTAAGGAAAAATACATACCTTGGGACAAACTTGTCAACTGTCTTTCTCTCCTTCCTTGGTGACAAGAAATACAAATAGTAGCTGCGTTTAATTGTGTCTATCGTGGCTGATCCATAATGTGAAAACCACAGCAGGGACAAAAGCTACCGTAACTTTTCTCCTACCCTTGTGTTGCTCACTCAAATGAGATTATAGTTGCTACTAGTACCCCAAATATGTTTTGAATTAATGAGGTTTGATCTTTCAGGGTATTAATGTACTAAATTTCTGAGGTGTGGCATAAGCCTCGCTCCTAGTTGTTATTGGCTATAGTTGGGTCAATTGAAAATATTTTTACTGCATATCTAAGTTGCTGTATTTAATAGATATTGTTGTGTCCGTTGAAAAGTTTTCTTTCCATTTTTCCTATTGCCCTTGTATTATATAATATATATTTTGTTAAACTAGTTGTTTGTGCTGATTTGTGATATAGTATCAAAATGTTCCTTGTAGTCAATGTATTATTGTGCAAATCTTATTCTTTTGTTTATTTGTGTAGCTGCATAATTGATGTCCCATCATTAGTGGTACAAAGTAATATATACAGTAAATTAACACAAGTTACCTATTTGGTTAGCTTGGGATGATAATCTGCTGGTCTATTTTTAACTCAAGAACTTGGTAGTTACAGCTTGAATTTCTAGTTCTTTAAACAAAGTAGGTTTCTTAGCTGAAGTCTATCAGTGGAGTAGTTATGTAGCATAACTTTAATTCCTTAATTACTTTGTGGTAAACCTTATCAGGAGACATATTCAGGGTTGTGGGATAGGAACCCAATGAACCTCAACAATGGTTATGGTTGTATTGTTTGTTTTCTGTTGTGAGCTGTGATCTTTATTTGTGTTGCAAATGAGCATTTTGTGTTGAGATGACAAGGCATGCACTAATTCCCACATAATTTTCCATGTCCTATGTAGGAATTAAAAGTATCATAATTTTCAAAGTCATTTAAGGCTCCAAGTTGTTTAAATTCTCTAAGGGGAAGTCAATTTAGTAGGATGTTGTCCTTATTAGTAATTTACTGTGCATATTGGTGCTGGAATCTAACTAATAAAGACTTGGTTTGGTTATGAAAATTTGACATTCTATATAATTTCCTCTGTCCAATGTTCTCTATTCTATTTTTATGGGCAAAAAATTCATAATGATTGTATCAATGGGAGGTTATCCTGGAAGCATAATTCTTATACAGTAACTGAACTTAATTTCTCAGTGATTAGTGTTTTATCCTGGAAGCATAAAGGCTAGCACCTTGTCATATCTCGTTACTTTGTGTCTCTTCATCCTGAACATCAATGACTGAGTTATCAAGTAACTTACAAATATAAAGCAAATGTTCCTCTTCCACACGGCTTTGGAGCCCGACTCTTAGCACTGTCCAATTTAAATCTCATATTCCAGATAAGCATTGTGAGGTCTGCAATTGCTTCCCAGTCTGTGATAATTCACACTTTCGATCAATTGCAACATTTGATATCTCATATTATAGGTAACTTAAATGTGCTAAAATTTCAGAACAAACGACACTAATTACTTAGAAGATAGAAATTCTTACTATTCTCCATACCAATCAAGATTTTGAATTTCCCTTGAAAAGCATATTATGAATATTTTATTATTCTAGGAATCTTCAATTATTCTCTTGTAATCAAGTAGATTCATTCCGTAATTAAGTAAAATCAAGCAGGATTATTTTTCTCAAGTGCAGATATTTCTAATTTTAGAGCATGTCACCAACTGTGATACTTGATAGCTTGTGCAAAAGCTTGGGATTCCATAGTAGTGTCAAGAGCACTGAGCAAAAGCTTTATAATTGGACCTAAGCTTGTTGAAGATAAGAAATAAGATAAAGGAAAGGGAATACATGCACTAGAAGTACAAGAAGCAGGGTACATATTGCAATGATAATCTTGAAGGTATGCAAGAGGTTTGCTTGGTTGAGTTGGATGTTCATGGTTTTCAGGTTGAGGAACATTAGTTGTGTCATTTGTCTCAACGGTGGTGCAAGGTGAACTCTCATTGATAGATTTAGTATCAGAGTGTGGCAAGCTTTCTTTTTGGAAGACAAGAGATGTCACGCCCCAACTTAGGAAGCAACCGGTGTAGGAAAACATCCAGTAGAGACTTCCTACAAGCCTTACACACACTCTCTCAATGCACTTATTAAACTTTAAAGAAGACAATAACTAAAAATTTTCTCAGAAATGCTTTGTAATTTTTGTTTCACTAACAGAAAAGATTTTAACAAAAATCCAGCAAAGTTTCTTTTGTTTCTCGAATGTTTGCCAAGGTCACAAGCCCTCATTAAAACCTGTATTTACAACAGCCAACACATACACACCATACAACAACTGTATACACACACACATGCAGATTCAACACATGCAACAACTACCAACTTGTAATTTCCAAACGTTGTTTTCAGCCTCCAACATGGTTGGTTCAACTTAAAGGTGGGATGGAGGTTGACATATCTATTGTCTTGAAAACAACACATATTTAAAATAAAAAGCAGATGAGTTTCATTGAAACTCCATGAGTGAATAATTCACCAGAAACTAATGATACTTGAAAATTCACATTCTCACAATATCGACACACCCAAACTCATAGAGTTATAAATATTTGCATACACGTATACTCAAATATCAAATTTCTTTGTAAATCAGATCCTGTCTTTGATAACATAAGAACTTGCTTTTTCACAGTTTAATACATTTCCAAGATATATCTCATATAAATTAGAAAGTAGACGTATGTAAAATTTCAAGATTTTAATTATACACAACAATGAAAATCAAGGTTCAAACTCATTGAAACTCATTCTTTCGAGTACTAAACTTTTATGTCAAACCATATATAGTATGAAAATTTTAACTTTCAGATGCTTATGAGAAACAAACATTTGTCAAAATTTAAATCGGTTACACATATATATGAAATACACATTTGATTTTCTACATATCTTTTGGATCCAAAGTGAAATTCCCATAGTCAACCATTCTTGTAATGCCATATCTCCCATTCTACTTATTCCTCCAAACATATAACTCCCCTTTATCCCTCCAAACGTATTATATGGCCATACCGATTTCTAAGTGCACTTAGGGATTTTCCAGGGAAGATCTCTAAGGATCCGATTTTTTCTTAATTCATCATAAAAATCAATATTTAAACTTTCTTCACAAACCATACTCATTAATACAAAGGCAAGAAATAAGTCATTGTCACCATTTCATACATAAACACTTGGCAAATCCACTTGATGCACAAATGTCATTTTGTCATTGCATGTACAAACTAAAAAAAAACTTCAATAATTTTGCAATGATAGAATAATATAAAGTTTAAATTATGAGACCGTAAATTAAATACTTTTTATCTAGCTTATATATAAAGAGAAAGAGACAAACTATTTACAAGAAATGTCAAGTAACAAGCTTTCTCCACAAACACATTCATTCATAGACAAAAGGTAATAAGATATTGTCTTTCACATAAGAACATGTAACCAATCAAGTCAATTCCAACATGTGTGCAAAAGTATGCCATGGGATGCACAATTTCCATTTTTTTTTTAAATAGACTTGTTTAAATGGAATCCCAAATGATTTAAAATTGTATGATGAGTAAAGTGAAATTTCCAAAACCATAGATAGTACATATAGCATATGTGAAGAGAAAGGGGTAAATCATCCACTCACTAGTTCTAAGCTCATTGAGCTTAATTTGAAGCTTTTCCCCTTGACATGATTACGTTCTTCCACTCATCTTTCTGGTTCCACAATTGAGATGCCACTCCTTGGTTTTCAGGAGTTTACAAACCTATTTAAATGAGACCACACTTTCAATTTCAACCCCCAACGTGTATAATATTCCTAACTTAGCTTAAAACTAATTAAACTGATTGTAGTTCTTGGTGCCACCTACCCAACATTATCCTAAACTAAAGGACCCTAAACTAATCCAAGAATTTTACTTATTTAGCCATAAGGCTGGTTGGATCTAATAAACTAGCCATAGTAGATTTTAATCACATTTTATCTTCAAAAAGTCTTCAATAACCCGTATGCATCTAGGAGGACATTAGATTGGTTCTAAAACTACCATAATAGTAGCCTCCAGACATTTATAACCTTCCCAAGCAATAACCATAGCCAAAATCCTCAACTAACCTATCTCAATAACCAAATTTCTCCCCACTCAAGCTGACTATGAATATTCAAGGTAAAACAAACTAGAACTTTCAAAACAGTATAGGTATGAGACTTTTTTCTTTTCCCTAAAAACTGATTTATACTATGCCTAATGCAAGTTGCCACATTAACACTATTTTTCTTAAGTCTAACATTTCAAATTAACCATTCTTATCCTAATTCCCAACATTTACAATCTAATGTAATCTACTATAATTTCACAATTATTCTCTATCATGTAGTCTAAGCTACTGTGCTCACCAATGTCAAACCCTAAGTCCTAATTCATGCAACCTAGCTGCCCACCAAAAATATTTAAGTCAATTAATCACCCTAAATCAGAATCAGAAAAGAATAGGATTAGATTACCTTGAAAGCAACCCATTTCGGTCACTTGAGGAAAAAGGGCTGAAACCCACTTGGCTTCAATTCAGCCTTGGCAAACAGTACCCACAGCTCGCGTCACAACAGCAAGCAGTGGAACAACAGGGAAGGCAATGACGGTCCAAAGAGGAGCAGACGGCCCTCCGGTATGAATAGAGGCTCGAACAAGGAGGAAGAGTTGTAGGGTGCTCTTGGGGTTTCTTGCCACGTTGCTGCTCCAGCAGCTTAGAAAACAACCGACGAAGGAGAAGCTTGGTTGAACGGTCCAGCCAGAAGGGAAGTCGATGAGCTGTTCGTCGCTGCTGGTTTTGGCAGTCAATGAAGGGCTCAACTGGGGCTTTTTTTTCTTTTCATTTGAACAAGAATAAGGCAATTGGGCAGAGAGGGGGTCTCCGATGAGAGAGCGACAGTGTGAAGCAGGAGCAGTGTTACCAGTAAATACTTTTTAATTAACGTTTAATTTATTAAATTGAGACACAATAATATACTATAATCATTTAAATTAGACATAAAACCAGGTTTTGCTTTACCCAAAACAACAACTAAAAAGATATCTTTAAAACTGAATTATTTTAACTGAAATATATATTCAGTACATATTAATTATCTAGAATAATAATAATTAAGCATTAAATATGCTTCTATCAATTTGTAAATCCAATCAAATAGGGTCTCAATAGCAGTTATTAAACTGAGTTGCAAATCACATCATAATGTGACCAAACTGTTTATTTCATAGTTAAATTAAAGAATACTTTGAGCATTTAAAATAGTTGTAAGATATCAAATCACTTATTTATTATATTAAAATATTTAGTATCAAAATTATAATTTATCTAAAATATAATAAATAATAATTTTATGTATCAAGTAAAGTTCATCAAATACACTTTTTTTTAAATTTTAAAATTCTAAGTAAACAAACACCACATTATTAAATTTAAAATTTAAAATTTAAAATTTATATTTAATCATTTAATAAATCAAATGTCCATTAAGTAGTCAAATTAAAGAATAACTGATCTCATTAAATTAAAGCAATTGGGAAGAATACTTTAAGTATTACAAGATATATATCAAAAGATGTATCTGGGATAGGTTTTGGTAAAACAATTTAATGTGAATTATTAGTTTTTCTATCTCGTAAAAGGAATATAGATTTATGGAAAATTACATCTCAATAAGTATAAATCTTACTTGTCTCAATGTCATACCCGGTGCCCGTTTTGGCCGGATAAATAGCCCACAAAGGTGCCTAGTTTGGATTGGGGGTCAAATTTATGGTGAGATGACGATTTGTGATGAGCACAACAAAAACAACTAAAAACTTTAAGGTGGCAATAAGATGGAGGGGAATGTAAAAACATCTCATGAGGGGATTTACCTGGAAATATGGGAGTTGAAATTTTATTAATCCAATATGCTGTTGTAAGAACACACCCCAAAAAGAAAGGCAAATATATTTGGAAGCGAAGGGCACAAACAACTTCTAGGAGGTGTCAGTGTTTGAGTTCAATCACCCCCATTTTGTTATTGGGTACCTACACTCAATTTTTAACAAAAAAATTTGAGAAAAGTAGAAAATTTTTTTTGAATCTTACAAGAATATGTGTCAATAGGAATTTTTTAAAGTAAATAGCAAAGCATAAAGGCTAAGCACTTCTTCATATAAGAGTATCAATGGATATAAAAGCCCCTTTGGCAATATGTTACAAAAATGTATGCTCTTCGGGTTGTTTCAGACGAGACCACAGAGCTCTATAAGTTTCTAATCTTTTGGCATCAAGAAAACATATGTTTGCTCCTCACTTTGGATCAAATAATCTATCTCCCAATCAGAGACTCAAAATGTACTATGGCTTTCCTCTTCAATTTTGTGAGTATTGACACAATTTATTCACTTGGTTGTATAATCGGAGAATTTAATGATAGATATAGACATTGATATAGGTAGATATATGAAAATATTATCTATTTTAATTTTATAAATCACATTTATAAAATAATAATTTTAATGACTAATTTAAGGAATACTTAAGTGTGCTTTTGAAATACTTGTGAAGAAATATACATGATGCTAATTATCACTGAATTGTCTTGCGGAATATGATCCTTACAATTGTGACCTTGACACCTGGAAGAAACTCCAAAACCTTCTAAATGCTGTTATAGTGCCTTTGGAATGAACTCCAAAACTAGAGAACTATTGTTAGAATATGTCAATATAAACCATAGCATCCCCAAAACAAGATACAAAGCCTTTGCCTGATGACCTTCCAAGTGTCTAAGTTCAGCAGCCGTCACAGCCACCTCCAAATTGGTCTTTCATAGCGTCAATTTCATCACCATCTTCCATTCTAAGCTAAACATTCATTCAAGTCAAATTACAACGGTAGTACTGTGTCATAAAACCTAAATTTGTATAGCTGGTTCTGAATGACATGTAAATCAAGCAAGACGATGATCATCAAGAATGTGACATACTGCCATAGATGAGAACAGAGAAAATAGACAGGATAGCAAATTAATATATTGCGGATTTTTGACAAACAACTTTTTGATCATCATTTAATTGATTTGAGTGATTTGGACGAATTAGTCTCTGTTAATTTGAATGTTTGATAAATAACTTTTTAAGTCCATTGATTGGATCATAATTCGTCAATTTGAAAAAATTGGGGAGCTTAGCATTTTGGAAAAAGACACCCTTATTCATGAGTTAGACAATTTTTGACACATTTGTCCTTGAAGTATATAATTTATTTCTTAAAAGGAAAATCTAATAAGTATAATAAATTATAATCATTTAAATTTTTTAAAAAATAATAAATAATAAATTACGATGATCTATTTTTTTTAAAAGAAAATTTAATCTGATAAATAATATATTATAATTTAAAATACTATTAAAATAAAAGAATACTCAAATAAATTATAAAATATACTCATATCCTTATTTGTTATTTTACATATAAATAACTGATTTTATCAAACATTTTTATATAAACAGTTAATGCTATTAACTAATTAAATCAGTTAATACAATTAGTTATTAACTAACCGCTAATGTAATGTATTCATTGCCAAATAGGGCCATTATAAAGTTTTAAACTGCAAAGGATGAAAACAGTGTATGAGTAGAAGGTTGCAAGAAGCATAGGTATATTGAAGAATCTTTAGTTTTTATGAATTGCATATACAACTTCGTACAATATAAATTTAAGTTCATTTGCAATTTTATGAGGAGGAATATGGTGTTAGCAGAAAAACTTAACCAGGGAAATATCTGAACAGACTTACTCGATTAGGCGTCTGATTCCCATTAATGCGTTTGCCATCATACAAAAACCGCATTGATCTATAGTCAACTTGCTTTCGCTCACAGAAGGCTAACAGCAGTTTGAATATGCGGGTATCCCGCTTGATCCTGAAGAAAAGTTGACTGCCATCCTAAAAATAAATGAAGGGTAAAACAAAATGGAATGATGAAGACTAAGTTAAGAAGTGAAAGAAAGGAAATAACATATGATACACTGCACTAGATTGGGAATTTATAGATGAGCCTGATTATTCTAATTTTCTTCTCATTCATTGAAGTAATGGATGTATGATACTATGAAGTAGAAAAGTACCATGATCAAGTGTCTAAATCTGCAAATTTCATGTCCAGTAGCTGCCATGTCAAACTTATCAGGATTGTTTTCTTTTTATAACATGACATATGTAAAATATTTAACTCTTATTGAAAACATAAATACAACACATATGTAGCATAAAGCAGAAGTATAAAGTTTGTCTTTTATTGTTTAATATAGAACCAAGCCAATCTTTTGACACTCACATAAAAGTATAAATTTACATTATGTCTACAGCAACAAAATATTTATGCATAATGCCCTAAAAACTGAACAGCAAAACTATCTATTATACAAAAAGAATGGGGGCAACCATAGGCACCCATGGCAACAATCTTATTAATGAGTGGTTATTCATTTATATAAATTAAAACTAACGAATCTTATTAATAATATATCCCAAACCCAATGCCCAAATTAAAGGGATAAAAATTGGAGATAATTAAGAGTTAAGACAACCACCATGCTTTGCCCAATGCCAACAAAACGGCAGTTAACATGGGCAAAGCAGGAAAGCTTAATCGCTAATTCTCTAATTAAAGGGATAAAAATTATTTTCAAAAGTAAAGTAAATTCACAAAAAAAAAAAAATGACAGTTGCTATTAGCCTATAAGATTTACAAGGAGATAAAACAATTTAAGATATGCTTTCCTTACATAAATATTAACCATCCTAGATAAAAAGACCACAAAATTTGTACAATGTTTTGTACATGCAGATAATGCCTAATGATAATATCATATTAAGTTCAAACCAGAATCCAAGACGACAGAGTTCATGTTTGTTGCAAGACTTGTCATTTTCCTGCTCTGCATTTTGGCAATTGCATGAAAACAAGTACCCACCATAAATTTTAAGCCTGAATTCTTTAAAAGTATTGCAGTAGTTACTCAATGTAGTAATATGAATTAGTTCAAATTTGACTCCTCCTCCTAGTTCAAATTTGACTCCTCCTCCTAATCAACAGAGTCAGAGAGCATGATCAGCAATTTTAGTTTAAAAGGATGTTTGTTAAGAAGGAGATTCAGGTCACTAGAGACTTAGGTAAAATAACTTTTAATATATGTCACAAAAGGTTACGAAACATAAATGATATGGTTCAAAATAAAGGGGAAATCAGAAAATGTCTATTATTAGGTGGCAGCATGCTTTTGACTGGTCAACTATTTTCAATATAATATAATAAGAAAGTTATTAACTGAAGTCACTTTATCACATATAGATGATTTCTTTCAAAGAAGAAACAATGTGTCCAACAACTAGTGCTGTGATAGCCAGAGGCATGTTCTCTTATTCTGTACATCTGATAATAAGAAAATTTGGATTTTACTAGGATGGCTGTAATGTAAATTGGTTTAAAAATATATCATCTATGGAACAAACTTCAAGCCAATTTTCTAGTTTCAGCTATGTATCTTAAAGAATGTCTCAAAATGATAGTGGAGATTCAAAGAATAATGGCTGATGGCATGGTTATATCCGCCAAATCCCATTCAGGGATTACCAGCTATTTTCTAGTTTATCCCAAAAATAATTCAATATCATCTAACTAATAAATCTTCAGTAACAATACTAGATCGTTTTCTTCTCTACCATTTTCTAGCTGCTGCTAGATAATCTGTTCCTAATTCAGAAATAGAATTTGTCAAAGGTCATAGCCACCAAAAAGCTAATTTCATAAGTTGTTACCGTTGGTAAAAAAAAATGCTAGGATAATCACTCAAGTAAAGCTGAACAGTAGTTAATTCCAAATGATTTTTACCCGTATAAAGAAAATGATAGTATAATCGCTCAATAAAGCTAGTCTTCATTAACCATACTATTTCTGCCATACTATTTTTGTTAGAAAATCAGAATACTATAAGAGGGTAGTGAAGCATTACGGGCAATTTTTTTCTTTGGTTATTTCATTGCAAGCCTTTATATTTTAATTAAGCATACACCCTCGTAATACGTAAAGCATGAAGGGCAATTTTTTTCTTTGAATCTTTTCTGTATAATACGCTGAATATCTGCTATTCAACAAGTTTACTCGACAACGTTGCTCATAGTATAAATGAAAGGAAACAAATTCACCAGCACACATTGTCAATTAGCATTACAATGATAAAAGCAAGAATAAGAGAAATTCTTAATTTAGGGTTATACCTGACTCTTGACTGTAAGGTTGATAGTTGGGGTTTCATTCGTGGCTGGGGCTGGTTGATCAGTTGGCGCTTCTTCTTGAGCGACTCGTTTCTTGGTTGGCGGTTCTTCCATGGTTTCATGGTTTTTCGTTTGTTCGCCATTGTTGGGACTTGGATCATCCATCTCCATAAGGAAGAAACACGAAAACACAAAAACCCACCAGAGACATATATATATATATATATATATATAGAGAGAGAGAGAGAGAGAGAGAGAGAGAGAGAGCACGACAGGCCAAGTGGAGGGCTATCGTGACAGTTTAGTACTGGTGGCGCTTTTGCACGTAGAGGACGAGCATTGGCCCATGTCGCTTTCACTTGGATCGCTTTGGCCAACCATGACGCTGCCTTTTAAATATTTTTACGATTAAATTCGGAAAACACATCAACTCATTACTCATGTGTATGGTTTCACAGGATCCGGATCCTCTACTTGTGTAATAAAATTTACATGGTGAACCTCTTTCTGCTTGTGGGCCACTCGTATTTATGACTATCATTATGGCATGTCATAACTTCGTTTTTACCCTCGAACCTAATCCATCACTTTCTTTCTTTTTTATGATGCGTAGATTTGGAGCCTTATTCTTTTGAATCAAGAGACTACTACATCGGAGAAAACAAATAGGGATAATGTAGTGGAATCAGTTAATTATTTAATTCTAACAAACTCTTCCATTCGGAATCCTTTCTCCATCTAAACATTCAAGTTACATTACTCACCAAAAACAAAAACACCCCACTTGTTACGGGTCAACAGTTCTCTAGTCGAAATCATGCGGTGCATGTCGCCATTTTTGACCAACATACTAGCCTTCTCATAAATTTGAATCATACTTAGATGGATATTCGGAATATTAAAGATTTTGTCGCCTATACAACCAAAATTCAATGCATAACATGTCCGCAAGTCAATATGAGCATGTAATCGAAGTATTAGCGCATGCCGAGTCTCAAAGAACGTGTCACACAAGAAATTTTCAGTATACATCGAAAATGGACTTTTTAAAAATAGGGAGTGAGACAACTTCATTTTATTAATATTTGTCTCATTACATAATTTTGAGTGTGTAGTGGGAGTTTTCTAAGCTCCGCACTCAATCACTAGCTTGAGTCATAGTGCCACCAAGTCACTAACCCGCTCCCACTTAAAGAGCATTCTAAGCAAAATCTCTATCAACAAGAGTAAACATACTTTTTCCCAATTAACATAAGGACTTTTTGCCTAGCTCCTAAAGATTCTAATGCACTATCTCGTATAGACACAAAGATAAAAATGCAAGGATCGTAACCATGTACCTATCTACTTATACTAAACAAAAGATGCATGCTGAAAAGATACAAATACCCCTAAAATGGGAAAATTTTGAAAAAAATAATCTACGAGTACTTTTGCTCCCAAATTCACACCACATGATCTCCTCTTTATGCTTGATTTTTATGCTAAATTTCGTTTGAATCCAAGCACATTCACTTGTCGAATTTGGTTCACAACGCTTGACTTGTGATATTGTCCCCCCACTTCAAATGTCAATGCCCTTATTGATGCCTCAGTCTGACATAGCTTCCATAAAAGTTTCTCCTTTCGAGCATTAACTTCTCGATCTCAAATCTTTATGTAGGTCTTCAATATGCTATACTCAAACTACTTCCACAACCACTCTGCTTATCTCTTTGAGCTAACATCATTCGAAAAACTTTTATGAATGACACCCTCAACCTGACATAGCTTTTAGGATTGTCATCAGTTTACTACTCTTCAACTCCTCCCTGGACTTCTTCTCGGCTCTGTCTCCTTGAACTTGCACCATTGCACATTTGCTTTCCTTCCACAACATTGGGTAGTTGCCTCCACAACATTGGGTAGTTGCCTCCACAACTTTAGTATCTTTGATGATTCTGCCTCTATAGACTATGTATTCAACCATTGTAGACTTGGCATTCTATCTCTGTAGACTTAATTTCATTGTCCCAACACAAACTCACATGTCACTGTCTTCACAACTCTCCCTGATTTTGTCACCTCTGCAACTTCACCTGTCCCATTGCCTCTATAGTATTAGGGTTCTTACCTCTATAACTTGTGCTTGCCTCACTACTTCTATAGCTTGTAACACACTATCCCCGTATAACTCTTTGTTTGAATCACTGTCTTCGCACAACTCTTGATTCCACTCACTACCTTTGTAGTTCTCGATTCGACTCACTATCTACGCACAGATTTCGATTCAACTTGCTACCTCTATAGCATAAGTGTGTGCTAGCACTATAGCATTTGCGCCTGTTTGGTATTTTGGATCTCTACTAACAAATAGCCCGACATCCAATGTCTCATACCACTAATGTGAGAGACATAAGTCTCACATTTTGTTTGAATGCAAGTCCCATACCTTGCTTACAAAACATGGCTTGCTTGCAAGTTCCCTTGCTTACAAGTCTACTTGCATTGGGTTTAATCAATCCACTATACTTCCACTACACGACTTTCACACTCAATCAGATCCTCTGACCCTTTCTGAATTGACACTTTTGTGGTATTATTCGACCATCACAGTCTATTCGAAATTAATGCAACCTAGCATCATGGTCCTCATAACCCCTCCTAGGTTTGTACACTCAAGTACTATCTCCTCGAAGATGATATTAGCTCTTCTCCCATGACCCTCATAGCCACTCACCACTATCATTGCCCTTTTAGCAACTTCCCCAATGATCAGTGCCCTCTTGGGATTTCTCGAGTGACATTCCCTTTGAAGAACTCCTCATTCGAGTGCATCCTCATGATAGCTCCCCCACATCAAGGCTTTAATAAGGGTTGAGCGTCAAGCATCCTCCATTTGAGCTCAAGTTTCACTTTGCCTGTACACTAGCAATTGTGAATCTTATGGTCACCCATTGTCATAAAGTCTATCTTGCAACTATGTAGTGTTAGTCTGCTACACCTCATGGTCATTATTGCTACTTTGTTAAGTGACTATATAGCTTTAGCTCACTACTCGGGTATCATTATCACTCGTCATGCAACTATGATGTGCTAGCTCCCTAGCATCTTATCTCGAATCTTATGGATTAGCACTACAAATTGCTCATTGCATCCACAGATTGTGCATAATGGATCCCTCCTGGATTATCTCATTCCCCTTGGGGTTTACTCCTTCGAGTAAAGTTCATGCCCTCTGACCTGATTTTAGACTTCTCTAATAAGATTTATCCACTTAACACATTATAAGATATGTGGCATCCTACAAGATATGTCTACTGTCTATTGTGGCCATGCTTCATTGGGCTTCTCCCAGGGCTCCCTTCCGCTAGATAAGCTATCAGTTCTCATATCCCTTTAGATGTTTCAACCTTCTGGTTGTAATGTGGCTATGCACTCTTACATGACCAAAACTTTGCTCTCTAGCTCCACTAATTGTTAACTTGTCCAATTGGATGCGGCCAAACCCTCTGGTAAGACCAAGGCTTCTCCTATGGCTCTTCCCACTAGATAGGACATCAATTCACTCACTCTTTCGAGTGGTTTTGCATTCCCTTAAATGCTTATTGTGAATGAGGGCATAATTAATGTCTTGTGCCATATAGCAAGTCCACCAACTTCTGCACGTTCTTGCACTCGATGTACCATTAACGTTTCCTTGAATGCAATATCTTGCACACTAGCTCTCAAATTGCTCTAATCTCTTGCACCCTCTCGGTCAAGTCCTTGGCAGCACTTCTTAGTTATCCCACGAGTGTCTGCTTGACTCACAAGCTCCATATACTTTCGACAAGCTGATTCTACCTAAACATGGCCACCCGATCTGCTCTCTAGCAACCAAGCTCTGATACCAACCTATCATAGGCCAACAACTTTCTAGCCAAAAACGTGCAATACATGTCACCACTCTTGGCTAATATGCCATCATTTCCATAAATTCAAGCCATACTTGGATAGACATTCAGGGCATTGAGGATTTTGTCACCCATACAACCAAAATCCAATGCATAACATATCCACAAGCCAACATGAGCATGTAGTCAAAGCATTAATGCATGCCAAATCCCACAGAACGTGTCACACAAGTCTCTAGTATACATCGAGAAGGGACTTTTTAAAAATAGGGAGCGGGATAACTCTATTTTATTAATATATACCTCATTACATAGTTTTAAGTATGTAGGGGGAGTTCTCTAAGCTCCACACCTAATCCCTTGCCTGAGTCATAGTGCCACCAAGTCACCGACTTGCCCCCTTAAAGAGTATTCTAAGCAAAATCCCTAATGACAAGAGTAGATATACTTTTTTCCAATTGACATAAAGATTTTTTGCCTAGCTCTTAAGGGTTCTAGTGTGCTATCTCATATGGACATGAAGATAAAAATGCAAGGATCATAACTATATACTTACCTACTCATACTGAACAAACGATCCATGATAAAAAGATACAAATACTCCCAAAACGAGAAAATTCAAAAAAATAATCTACAAGTACATTTGCTCCTAAATTCGCACCACATGATCTCCTTTTCTTGCTTGATTTTTGTGCCAAGTTTCATCCGAATCCGAGCACATCCACCTACCAAATTTGGTTTACAATGCTTAACTTGTGAACTTCTCACTTTTTCCTTCTCTCATATCACGAAATTGTTACCATCATCTATCATCGTTGACTACCACCCATTACTACCTTCTACTGTTGACCATCACCCATTATCACATGCAATTGTTGATCATTGCCCACCACTACCTACAATCATTGATCACCATCCACCACTACCTTTTGTCATTAACTACTATCCACCATCATTAACTACCATTCACCATTACTTACCGCCATTAATCACCACCCACCATCACCTATAACTGTTGACTATACCCACCACCACTCACCGTTATTTACTGCCATCTACCATCACCTACTGTCATTAACTACCATCCATAATATTGACCACCACCCAACTAAACAAAAAGGAAGGGAACCATAAATAGTGCGATTTCATTTCTTAGTTAAACCAAATAAGTTAAAAAATAATAGTTATTATTACCCTTACTCATTTTTATTTGATTCTATTTCTTTTCCATTTCCATAAATTGAACCAAATGCTAATTTAATGTATCTTTAATCATTCACTCAACTTGAAAGATAAAGGAAACAAACCTAAAACTGAGAAAAAATATCAAAAAATATATAAAAGGAAAATGAATCAAAGACATGTTACATCACATTTATCATTAGAAAAATCAAATATATTCCAAAAAATTAAGTTATGTTTACAATTGTCCAGCAACAATGTGCATAAAAATAAAAAAAATAAAAAAAAAAGAGAGAGAGCCACTAAAGAACAACAATTACACCCTGAGGCTATGTTGTAATTAGATCCTTGGGACCCAAGATGAGCATAGTGAAATCTACTTACAAAAAAAAATATTCTTTAAAAGCTAAGCAGAATTCATTCTAAAAACACCTACAATGGCATTTCTATCTACATTGCCACTTACATTAACCAAAAAAAGAAAAAAAAGGAAGGATTGCTATCTAGATGACTCGGCATTGTTGATAACTTTTTGGTTATTGATTTTGATGACTTATATTTGAGATATCACCAAAGGGTTCCATTATTGTAGAGAATCCACCTGTCACTAAGGGATCTAATGGCACTACAAGATCATCAAGTGGCTCCTATAAAATCAAATACAACAAAAATCATAACTTGAATATATAAAAGTAATGGAAAAACTTATGAATTATATAATTAATCTTACCATTAATAATCTACTAAAATCATACAGAGTGTTAACTATTTCAGTTTTCTCATAACTTATTGTTACTATTAAAAATGTTAAATGAAACTGGTTATGGTTGAAAGCTTTATTTTCCTATAATAGAAATGAATGCTTAAAAGTCACTAATAAACATAAAGTGTTAATATCATATTTTAACAAAAATATACACACCTTAAATTACAATTTTACAAATCATTTACAATTGGAATTTTTATTGTTCTCTTAGATTGATTCTTAACCCAACTCTTGAGACGTTTTCTATTTTTTCAACCTTCTCATTTCTTAAATCCTTTGACCTTTTGAAATAGCACATTAATTGAATCTTGTTGTGTCATGCATTAATCTACATGTGCCAAAGGTACTGAAGTGTTATCATGATCCTTATCTACCCTTATTTGTCTTCTACAAATATCAGATGCTTGGTTACTCAATTCATCCACAACCTTATCTAAAAACAAATGTTTCCAAACAATTAGATACATCAATTGTTAATGTTACAAGTTTATGACAAAGTTGTCTTTACCATTGTGTGGTATCCAAGTTCACATCTTCTAAAGTTAGCCTTCCTCTAGCATCATGTATAATAATATTCTTTGCTTCTTTTGTCCACCTTTTCAAAATATATTTTATGGGGGAGTGATTTGATGTCTATCGCATCATATACCTTTAAAGCGTGACAGCATAAAATCCTAAAAGTTTCAAATTTTTTGCAACTATATACATGAAATTACTTTAGAGGTAGAATTAAATGAGACCTTATATTTACTTTCTCTATTTACCATGCTAATTACATATTCAAGAATTGACTGATTTTGATTTCTCTACTTTATGCAAGTAGTAGAAAATAAATCATACTTCTTTTGAAACAAATCAAATATTGTAGGAATGCAACTTGCTACAATAAAGATGAATTTTCACACTTCAGTCTTGGAAACTTTTGTCGGGGTTCAAATTCACATTGCAATTCTCTATATCATTTATCATATGCAACCCCTTCAAAATGCTTGAAAAACTAAACAATGTCCAAGTTTAGTTTTAAGCAACTTTTAAAATCAAAGTTTATTCTTTCACTAAGTTACGCACTTTGCATTCCTAATTTCAAAGCTTTCTTCTTGTAGCATGTTTGCTATTTCTCTTGTACTTTGTACATTGCTTTCAACCATGTCTTTCTAAGAACATCATACATATAGATGCCTTAGAGATAATTGATTGTAATGACATAGATACTATACACACATACACATCTTAGCATATTAAATAAACATAATGTTTTGATCTCTTTATCAATTTAGTTTTAATACATATATTTTGATATATGTATGCTATATTAGATAAAGTCTTTGAGATATAATTGTGTATAAATAAATTACAATTGAGATTGTAATTATGAAATAATTTATATATATATATATATAGTTATATCTCTAAGTATCCGTAGTTGTTGAATAATTGAAAAAATAGGATATCGATTATTCAAAAGCAAACCAACACATATCATGTCACATTCTTCTAAAAGAATGTAGTGATCTCATACATCGTAGATATGTTAATATCTTGACAGACATATGGGTATATATTATGGAATATATGACTAGATTGACCTATCATGAGAAACCATGTGTCAATAGATTTCTCATGTAAAAAGTGGTATAAGTGATACTTAAACTTGAGATTAACATAGTATCTTATGTATGAAGTCGCGTACTATGATTTTATTCTAAGCTTGCTCTTTTATAATCAATTATTCTAAAATTAATTATTCCATCATTATTTCAAACAAATTCACAATCAATAAATTTAACTTTTTTTAAATGAAGATTTTAATTATAATTTTATGTAATGTCTAGCAAGTTAAAAAAAATTGCAACTCTATGAAAACATTTTATG
>JANHAO010001725.1:0-31642 GCA_026873985.1 Saraca asoca
AGAAGTAGAATGAAAGAAAGAAATCTGGAAATAAAATTTAAAACTGCAAAACTCTTAAATCTAGAAACAATAAAAACTATAAAAGCAAACCTAAAGCAAGAGAAGAGAGAAGTGAGAACTAGCCTAAGCCTCAAAGGAGGACTCTAAATTATGGATGGTATCATTAAAATAGATTACAAAGGGTCCTATTTATAGCCTTTTTTTGCGTTCACCATGGCTGGGCTTCATAACACGGGTTAGGTGTGCTTCATGAGATTTGAATTTATCAATTTGGTAACATCAGCTTGTAACACGGCCTGGCCATGTTGTGTAACACGACTGTGTTACATGTCTTCTCCTTGAGTTTCTTCAAAAATTCTTCAGCAGGCTCTTCCAGCACCTAGCACGACCTGGCCATGTTGTGTGGCACAGCCGTGCTTTGTGCTTCATGTCCAATTTCTTCTTGATTTACTTCCGAACTCCTTACAGCACCTAATATGGCTTAGGTGTGTTTCATGGCACGGTTGTGCTAAGTGATTTCTTCACATTTCCCTTGATTTTTGCTTGTTTCTTTGCATGGCTTCTTCTTGTATCTTTTCCTTGATTCAAATGCAACTTCATTCTCTGATTTTCTTCCTTCTTTTTAGCCCTTTTCATCATCCTGCATGAGAAATACAAACCAAAAGCAGTATCTAGGACAAAATATAAAATCAAAGTAAAGACACTAAGAAAACATAAAATTCTATTGACAAAATGAACAAAAATTATCTTATTTTCATGCCTTTTTTCCTATTTATCACTTAGGTCATTCCCTTATGACCTTATTAGGCAGTTGGACTCTGGTGCCATCATTTTGACCCATCTTGCCTTTTCTGTGGCTACCCCCTTTTGTTCTGATTGAAGGTGGAGCCACCTGCCTTGCTCCTCTGTCCGAGCTTCTTTGAACTAAAGGTCTCCTCCCATCTGACCTCATTTGTAGCTCGCTCATAGAATTCTACTAGATCTCTCATCGGGGACTTGTATATACTTTCATACAGCCTTTCGTCTTTACTGAGTCCCACTAAGATTGCTGTCAAGGTGCTATCATCGGAGGGGCTTTCTATGTTGTGCACCTCACTGCATAATCTTGTAATATAGTCCTTCATCGACTTATCCTTCTGTTGGAAAATTGTAGCGAAGTGATAGGACAGTGCGAGCTACCTTCTTAGATCTCTGTATTGGTCAATAAATCCTTTTTGGCATTCCTCCCAGCTATTTATGCTATGAGCCGGAAGGTTCTTGAACTACACTCGAGGTATATTTCTAAGAGTGGCTAGAAAGACATGACATTTGACCAAGGGGTTACTTGTTTGGAGGTCCATCTAGATGTTAAAGACATCCTGGTGGTCAAAAGGATTGTTTTTCCTCTCATATGATGGGATGGTAGGGACTTTGAATCGATGAGGGAGAGGTTCCGTCTCGATTTCTTTGGAAAACGAGGTCCCCTCCTTGTAGCGATCTGACCTATCTTAAGCTAAGGGGTGCTTTTCCAACCACTGTAGCCTCTGCAGTAATTCTTCCATAACTTAATCTTGCATTTCAGATTGCCCGCCCTTGGTACTATCATGACCTGCATTCGAGCCCTCGGTGTAATGCGAGCTCTCAGGTTGTCGATTTCTATCATGCTCACGATTTCGACGATCCTGTGATTTGGATTACGAGCTGGAGGAATGGGCTGAGTCCCCTCGTTGAGGTCCTTCCCCAGCTTGGTTTTCTCCCTGAACCAATACCTCTTTCTGTGGTCCCCGGCCTGTTGTCCCTGGTCTGTTCTTCTGGCTAGTGTAGCTTCAGCTTGTTTTTGGGCCCTGTGGGTGTGCACCTGGGTTAATGTTGTAACTGCGTCGACAAGTTTCCTGACGGTATTCTTGAGCGCCTCTTGGCAATGGCGCAATGCTTGCACACCATCAGTCTCCATGGGGATGGCAAAAGTGCTTGTTGGGAATAGGTTTCCATCTCCTAACATGTTTTGTTATTACTCTTCACGACTACCTGGTTAGTTAGCAGCAATATCAAAACTCCTAGTTATTCTTCCTCTCACCATCACCTTTGGTCGGTGTCTTAACGGGAAAGCAGTCTGGTCCCATTGGGCGTGCGAAAATGTTGATAGTCAATTTTGGTAATCAGTTAATTGAATGTTCAAGAATCCAAACTGCTTGTAAAGACTATGAAAGAATGAAAAAAACATAAAGAGCAAGAAGAAAAGGAACAAAGTGAACACATAGAGTTTTTCTTATGGTTTGGCTAAAGCCAATATAGCCCCTACGTCCACGGTTGCTGTACTTTCTATCAATAATTGTTTCACTATTTCATTTGGCAGAATTACAATACTCTCAGTTCTCTCGGTAGTTTTGCAGGGTTTCTGCATGTAATGTTTTATCTTCTTTGTTACAATGGTTTCCTCTCCTATTTATAGGAGTGGGGTAGGTTACAAATTGTAATTTAATATTGTAAAACTATGATTATAGCCACATCAGGCAATAAATGCTAGGCGTCGGGTAATAAATGTGAGACAAATCATTATCGATTTTTTGAGGCTGATTTGCTAGTTGAAGTGTGTTTCAAACTGTTAAATAGACATTAGCTCTATCTAATTATCCCGAGGGGAGCTCATTGTGACCTTGAGCTAGTGGGGGCTTCGAGCTCGCTCCAGGTGACCTGCTGGTTGGCTTTTGTGACCTAACTTTAGATTGGGCTGTTCCTCTTATTTTGGTGTGGCTTGTTGGGCCTTTACCGACCTATTTCAGTTAGCCCAAAGTATGCCTATAATAAAATAAATATACGATGTTATAAAATATAGTTAATTAAAATTTAGATAATTTTATTTTTATTTTGAATATCTTGATTGTATCAGTATACTTTACTCTCAAAATAAATATGAATTAATTTACTATATATGCTTTGTTAATATTAACATTCTTTTATGTCATTTTATATTTATAAACTAGTTCAACAACTAAATTTATTAAATATTTCTAATACAAATTCCTGGCTTATCAACTTTTTGTTATCAGCTAACAATTAGTAAAATAACTAATAACTAGTTTATCAACTATTTATGTCAAATGGACTCGAAGTATCTAAAATTTTTTTATATTTAAATCAAAAGATTACATACATAATTTTAGTTTTTATTATTATATAATTAAATTTATATATAAAAATATACATAAATATATTTTATATAATATGGGTACGGCGAGGGTTGGGTAGTATAGTCTCCTTACTCGCATCTGTACTCGATACAATCTGTACAAAAATTCTCTTTTCCGCGTTCATATCCATTTTTAAGATCTATATCTATAACTACACATAAATAATTGGCCAGCCATTACATATAGGCCAAATTGCCATCTTCAGTTGCGCTCTAATACAAAAAATAGAATATAACAAAACTTAGATATATCATGCACTAAATTTCCATGAGGCTGGGGTTGGCTTATTGATATGGATTCCCATTTTCGGAATCATGTAAAGTTCCTAGAAAAAAAAAATACTATCAAAGATATATGAAATAATAAAGAAAGATCCAATTAGTATCAATAATGTTTTAACTTCACTTTAGCATCAAATTCGTATAAAAATTTTGCATCAATTTCATACTATCATTATTCTCTCTGCTAAGATTGCCTACATAACATTTTTTTAATATTTTTTGTTACTGACAGGAAAGCTAAATGTCAACTTAAAATTGTTATAGAAAAGGGATATGGTTAACTATATATTTAAAATATCTAAACCCTAAATTCTTCTCTGACTCAATTTATAAACCACAATTCCTCAGACTGCCATATTTTTCCTTGACTTTTAAGTTAGGATTTATTTGAAAACACTACTTCAATACTAAATCGAAAAGATTCATATTTAAAATTAGATTTTATGAGTTTAATTTATTCAAGTTAAATGTCAAATTAAATGAAAATTTATTGAATTTATTCAAGGACAATTACCTAATTAAATACATTTAACAACTATTACTATTTTATTAAGATTTTATTGGATAAATATAATTAAATATTATCTCTTTTTTTAGATAATAATTAAATATATTACATTATTAAATATCTGATGTATATAATTTTTTAAATTATAGTTATGAATAACAAAATTTTAATATTTTATAATAAAAAATTTAAATTATTAATTAAACTTAATACTTAAAGTAAATAACTATTCAAACGTTGAAAATTTAGTACTTAAAATTCATTACTTATGTTCAGCACTAAAAAATTTAATATTATCAAACAACCATAATTTCTCAAATAACGAAGTGGTAGAACAAAGCAGTGCCAAAATTTCTTGGAGAAGACACATTTATATGAAATTTAGTGATAATGATATAAGTAATGTAAATCTTTTAAAGTTATTCCTAAATTGATGTTAAAACATCATTCCAAATTAATTTAATGTCTCTTTATTTTTTAGGTGCGGTTTTGGTCGTTTATTAAAAAAAAAAGGGTAAATACATTTGATGCTTTTCTAAAAGTGGGTCATTAATGATTGAATATTAATTAAATGTCTATTTATTTTTTTAGGTGTCATTTTGGTAGTTTAATTAAATGGGTGAATACATTTGATGCTTTTCTGAAAGTGGGTCATTAATAATTGAGTAAGCCACCTGATACTTGGAAGATAAGGGGATATCAAATTAGTATCGGATTATATCCTAACATCAATTTAATATTAATTTTACAAAGTTTAAATCAATTTAATACAATTCTCATTTTCACTATTAGAATTGTATATATGAGATATATTTAATACTTTTTTATTAACAAACGAGTTAAATTCTATTATAGAATTGTTATAAAGAAGGATTATCGTTAATAATTTATTTGAAATCTTAAAAACCTCAATCATAATCATAATTCCTTAATTTTTCATATTTCCATGAAAACTCAAGTTAGTTTTTATTGTCGTGTCAAAAGCATGTTAGAGTGAAGTAAAGCCAATATTTCAAGTAAAAATGGTTTTTCATGTCGAATTTAATGACAATGATGCTAAATTAATATAAAATTTTTAAAATTGATACTAAATTAATATTAAAATATCTTTCAATTCTAATATGATATCTCTTTAATTTTTTAAATACTAATTTGATAGTTTACTCATAATGATTTACTTTTCTGGTTGAATATAGAATTTTAAAAAATACATAAATGTGAAGAATATTACATATATACCATATAAGTTAAAGCTGATCTGTTGTTTTTAATCTTTGCAGTGTGTTGCAAGCTTTAATATGTTTCCTAAACTTTCAGTCCGTCTAATTTAGTTTATATTTCTTAAACTTCTAATGCATATAATTTAGATGATAAAAGTTTTTTTTAATGTTTTAATTCTAAATATAATGGAGATTGTGAAAAATTAAAATTTAAATATATTTATTAGGTCTTATATAAGTAAATATATATGAATTAAACCAAATAAAAAATGATTAACTTATTGCACTTAATTAAAAAAATTATAGAAAAAAATTGCAATCCCTTTATAACTAGATGCAATTTACACAGATAGTTAATTAGTTTCCCTTCATTGTTTGATCCACTTTAATTTGTCTTAAAGCAATTCATCCATGTGCCGGAATAGTCTTATATAGTAAAAAGGCAAAATCAATTTGCAAGAGAATGAAGATAGAATGAGGATGAAACGAAAAGCATCCGGTGACCCATTACTACTTCAAGTCACATTTATTTTTCATTTTTTTAGTCTTGTATATTTAATAAAACTTAATTTAAACTAAATTGCTTTCTTTTTCCGTATTTATTACTTTCTTTAAAATTTTGGAGGATGTGAGTTTAGTATTCGATTTTGTTGTGGGTGTTCCCCAAGCGAAAATAATACAAGCTCATCACGGACCAAAATAGGTGCAAAGCCCAAGAGCACAAAAAACCCAAATCGGAGTCGCTCAGTAAGATGTTGCAGATCATCACAATGCGAGCGAAACGAAGATCCCGACTCGCTCAAACACTAGCACTAAGGACAGCCTCTATGGAGCCCACCGAATGAGCCGAGCGAGTCCCATCGACCCCTCCTTGTGTTGTTGAGATAGTAAGCCGAGAATATGTACAAAAGGTCTAATCAGTCATTGGAGATATGTGTCCCTCAACTGACAGATCATCATTCAGAATTGACACATCAACCATTGGATATCTGATAATGATTCACCTCGCATTTATTATCCGATGCCAAGCATTAAATGCCCGGAGCGGCGTATGTAATCATTTTGCTGTCTGTAAAATTATACTTATAACCCTCCTTATGTCTATATATAGTTAGGAAGAATTGCTGCATAAGGCAAGTAAGAAGTACATGAAAACACTCTGTTAGAATAGATTAAGACCTAGTGAGAGAGCATTGTTGTAACCCGACAAATCTAACAGAATCACCATTCTTCAACTGATAATAAAATTCAACGTGAACATAGGGGTCTGAGCAGACTTTAGTTGAACCACGATAAATTTCCGTGTTCATTACCTCTTTTCCTTCCTCTCTTCTTTTATCTTCCTTAATTAATACTTACACCTTTCAGCTAGCAGTTTGGGGTTCTCAAGAACCGACTCTGTTGATTGAAATCTTAAATCCTCAGAACCAAATTTCACTTTCAATAGGTTTTTATCAAAATTTATTTAATGATTTTTTTTAATTTTTATGGAAAGATCTCTATCATTTTTTTTTTAGATTAATGACATCCTATAGAATCTGAGTATTGGAGAGTCAATTTGAATTTATAAAAGGTGGAAAATAAAATTATGTATTGTTAAATAATTATTAAAGAGATTGACACACTCTCTGTTAACCTTATTTGTTTAGATCATGTTAATATATAATAAATAATTTTTTTTAAAAAATATGGTTAATAACTTTATTCTTATAAATATTGGATAAATACTTAATATATATGTATTGAGAAAACAATTACCTCACACACATTTTAAGAATAATATTTTCTCTTATCTTACTAGTCGTGTGAGTAAATTATGTGATATTAACATCCATATCATGTTTGCTGAGTTATTTTCTGAAGTGTCATTCTAGAAGATATATTGATATAATATATATTTTTTTATTTAGTTGAAATATCAGCTTTCTTTTTGCCTTTGGACAAGCAAAGTCATCCAAGCCGGCAGGTCCATCAAAATGTTTTATCTTTTGACAAAAGGTGGTGGTTTATGATGCTCCTCTACACTCTCGTGGGAATAAACCTTGTAGCATAAACCCAAAACCCAAAAAAAGGACAAGAATAATTATGATTTGCCCTCTCAAACGTGGAGCAAAGTCATGTAAAAAAAAAAACACCATCATAGTTTACCTTTCTAAAAGAAGACTTGAGTAGTAAGCAATTGAAATGCAAGTGAAAGGGGTCCCTTTAGGTCCAAACCACACATGCAAAGTGCAAACCAAGTGATAGTGCATACTTAGTTTAAATTCTTAGAAAGATATCTAAAACTAAGATCTTAGTTGTAGTGTGTATAGGTTTTTTTAACGGGCACTATTTGTTTTCTTAAAGAAAACTACCTATATATAAAGGCTTTACGTAAATATTAACCAGAGAATTTATATAACGTTAATTATTTACATAAACAACGTCAAAGTTCCACTATTAATAATCATTAAAAGATATTGACGGATTCATCTTATTAAAGAGTGAAAGAATCCAAAAAAAAAAAAAATTAAAGTAAATATCAAATATTTAATAAAACACTTTCTAATCTCATGTGATGTGAAAGCTTACATTAAATACTTAAAAATTAACTTCTTATAAATCAATTTAGACGAGACTCCAACTATTTATGCATAAGCTTCATAATGCTACTTGCATATCCAAATATCCTCAGTCAATTAATTTGGCAGTTCTTCTTCCGAAGACACGTAAAAGAAGAAAACGAAAAATAAAATTAGAAATGAAATGCAAACCATGATTGCATATTATGAAACTGATATCCAGCTATTACCAAACAGTACTCTTTCTGGATTCCAAGAATCCAATCCAATCAAAGGGTCCCATGACCATCGCACGTGCACATGCAAACCCTAGAAAAAGTCTTTGACAAAGCAAAATATATATTCCCTTCTCTTTTCATCCGTAACCATTTCTTCTCTTCTCCCAAAGTTTTAAGATTTTATGTATAAATCTATGATTACGCAGCAATTAACATATAGCTAAAGCAGCTAAAACTAACAATTTTGGTTGGATTTTTTGCTTGCCCAATTACAAATACAAACGAATTAAGCCAACCAATAAAGAAACTTTAAATTCAAACTTTTGTTCTCTGAGTTTTTATGGTTGAATTCTGGGTGCTTTTGTATCTTTCTTTGCAATCTCTTTGGGGAACACATAGCCATATTTTAATGTATGTGTTCATGTTTTCACTATCACTTAGGCATGTTCACAAACTATTAAAGCGCACGTAAGTGGCTGTGAAAAATTTGGGTTTGAACAAGACATAAAGGGGCCACCAAAGACAGGTTTAATTAGGGGGCTTATGATTTATGATGGGGACAAAAAAGTTCAAGTAATGTTTAAAAATAGAAGCAAATGAATGTTTTTGCTTTTTGTCTGAAGAGGGGTTAGGTGAGCTTCTTTTTTGCCTCTCTATCATGATTCTATTTTTTTTTTTTTTTTGGAAGCTTGTCATGGAGCCGAAAATATTAATGTATTGATTGTATGATTGGATGTATGGAAAAATTAATTCTCAAATCTCAAGAGAAGAAATTTGTGAGAGTAACTTTTTTAAAAAGATGTGAAAAATTACTTTTTTTTTTAATCTAAACATGTTAAGAGATATTTTATGTATTTATTATAAAAAAGTTTGTCAAGAATACGATAATATAAATAGATTATTCTATCATTATTTGCTAGAGCGTTAATGACGTGCTCGAAATTTCTATTTTTACTCAATCTCTTGACGATGCTGGAGAAATCAGTGCAAGGAGCGAGAAGAGGCTTATCTATTACTGGATACCAAGAGTTCTCCCCAGAAAATATAAATAACTAGTATTAAGGATTCAAACTCACATCCATAAAGAGCTATAGAATTTTCATTGGATGCAGGATTTTCACTGGACGTACTTTGCCGGTCAACCATTTCATATTAATATTAAAAATAAACTTTTTGTATCCACAATAATTGATGTGAAATTTTATGATGATAAATTATAAGTCTTCGTGATAAAATTTAAGAATATACAGAGAAACATATTAAATGAGAGCGTTATTTTCATATGAGTGAGAAGAATAAATCACAGTTATTAGATCTTTGTATTAGTGATTAAGATTAAAATATAATTAAAAGTTACGTAATTAATAAAAAAAATTACATAATTTTATATTTTAATTCTAACAATCAATATCAAGATCTTAGGATCATGATTTACTTTTCTTAAAATCAGTATCCCACACTTGATATGCCCACAAACATACCAAAAATTGCAATTTCTTTTCTTTTTTAAAATGGTTACTATAGCAAGTTGCTTTTTTTTTTTAATAAAAGAAAGTCATAAATTTTTTATTTAATTACAATTTTAGTCCCTTAGTAGACCATTTGATCCATCCAAATATTGAAATCCTATCTTGATCCCTCTAAAATCAAAATAATTTTGGTTTTTACCCTTAACTCCCCGTTAATTGCTAACAACACAGCTGACATGGAATTATTTTTTTCTGTTTTGATGGTTAATAAAAAGTTTCAATAAATAAATTACCTTGAAAAATAAATAAAATAATATTTTTAGTAATTTTATTTAATCTAGAAATTTTAGTAATTATTTTGAAAATTAAATAATTTATTTATTGTTGTTATTTTGTTACATTAGATATTTAATATGTATTAAGTAAATATCAACTTTAATGAACAAAATTAAGACACATGTTCAATTATTACAAGTAATTTATATGAATTAAATATTTTTTAAATTTAATTTATTGTAAACTAAATACATTCAATAATTCAAATTAAGAACTTAAACTTTCAAATTAAAATTTTCAATTAAATCCATATACTAACTCCTTTTAAAACGTATAACCCTTATACACACAAGTTTAAATATTTTCTAGGAAAGTATATTTAAATTATATTTTAATTACTTCAGTTATATATAATGTGTATTCATTAGTTACATAGTGTGTGTTTATATTTAATTAATATGCTTAATTTATTTGAATTAAACAAGCTTTTATTACTAAATTTTTTTGCAAATTAAATACGCATTTTTTACACTAAATTTCCTTTTTCCTATTTCTTTTTCCGTTATGTCCTCCCTTCTTCCTTCCCTGAGCATTTTGACTAGACCTTATTTATTCAATTTTGATAGAATAATGCAAATACCAGCATCTCCGTCTTCAATTTAACAGAAAACGATAAAGTGAAATTGATTTGTTCGATTTTGATAATTAAAGAGATCAAAATAGAATTTTAATATTTCGGGGATCAAATACAGTCAAGTTGCAAATTAGAACATTAAAATTATAATTAAACTTTTTTTTTTTACAAAAGTTGCAATTAATAAAAAATTATAATTTTTTGAATTATAGAATATTATATAAAAAGTTACAACTAAAAAAGAAAGAGGAATTGCAAAGAGTTGCAAGTTTTGTAAACCATGGTAAGATTTTATGCACTAATGACAATCATAGTTAATTTTGAGTGTGTTTGATAACATTAAAAATTTTAACAATGAAATTTAGCGTTGAAATTTTAGTGCTAAATTACATCTTAAGCATTAAAATTTTAATGTTTGGAAAGCTTCTTATTTGAAACACTGAAATTTAGATATTACCTAAAAAATTTTGCTATTGAATACTAAACAGTTTTAATTTCTTAAAATACCCTTGGTTATGATTTTTGACATACCTTCCTCTTTTATGTTAAAAACGTTTTTTCCTTTCAAATTTCTGTTATTATTTAGATAAATAATTTCAATAGTTATAATAAAAAAATCTAAGCAATTAACTTGTTGTTTGAAAAATTATGGTATTTTTTAAAAATTAGTAATGCCTTCACAATTTTACAATTATATATAACTCAGTTAATAAAAATCAAATTAATCTCTTAAAGTTTAAAATAATAAAGAATAAGAATTCAAATTACAACATATGCATTTGGGTTAAAAGGGTTATTAATGATATTGGTATAAACAACTAACAAGAGAAAATGATACATCTACTATATCTTTATTTTACATTTCATGTGTTAAGCTTTTCTTAATTTAAAAGCAATGACCAGCATTCTTGTAGCTCTACAAATTAAATCTTAGAAAAAAAAAAAAGAATAAGTAGTCATTCACATTTAGAAAAGATAAGTAAATATTTAGTCCCACCACCTATGGCAAATACTTGAACCGTGACTTGTAGAACACATAAGAAAAATAGAGAGATGAAAATGACATAATTGTCCAGTGAAAAGTCATAAATTTGGAGGCTGATATGCTGAATGCAGTCAGCACCTCCTCTTCTGCTGACCAGCTTCAACAGATTTCCGCTTCATTTAAGCTTCATTTTAAAGATACCAAACATGCTAAAAAAAGTTCTCATGTTAAACCCATTCAATTCGTTAAATGTGCATGGTCAAACACACAAAAATGATGAACCTAAAAAACTTACATAAAGTTACAACTTTTTAATATTTTTTTGAGATTTTCTTACAGAAGGTACTCAATATATAGCTTTGATACAATAAATAATTACCCCTGTTTTAAGAGTTGTAAGTTTTTTCTACCAAAGCAGTAGAAAAAATTAGGTAAATTACACAAACCCCCCTAAACTCTAGGCCTTGGATAATTTTCCCTCTTGAACTTTTAATCTTAGCAATATATCCCCATAAGCTAACAATATTGTACAATTTTCCGCATTTTATTAGATTTCATCAACTTTATGATATGAAACAAGTCACATAGTTTGTGAGTGACTTATCTTGCTCTATATAATACTAAAACACATCAATCACATCATTTTTTAATCAAAATTATAATATGAAAACAAAAATTTATATTTATCTTGTGTTAATTTCTACTCTTTACCCTTTTTAAAAATAAATAAAAATATTAATTTAGGATAATAATTTAGGTTAAAGACAATAATATTATTGTGTTTTGATGTTATAAGGACTAAAACATGTCACGTGAAGGTTATATAACCTATTTCACTCATCAAAATTATATATAAGTTGAAGGAAGGGGATAGATTGGATATAAATAATAGTTTAGAAGGTTTATATATTGTTGGGTTTTACAGTTTAAGATGATGAATTGCATAAACCCTATAATTTAAAAGGGTTTCTCATAATTTAACAAAAAAAAAACTATAAAGTTTGCAATTAGTTTAATCAAAGGAAACTGACTTTTTGGAAAAACCCAATCAAGAGAGAGAGCAAACCCTCACAGCAACTTTCAAATTCTCCAATGCGACAGCCACTAACGAGGCCCAAATCGAAGCTCCATTTCAGATTAAGCTTCATGAACTCTAGATTCTAATTAGGTTTGATTTTTTGATGAATACAATTTATATATATTTTATATTTCTTTTATACTTAGTTTTTTGTCATGTTTATATGTTTAATTAGATATCTATGATTAGTTTTATGATTTAGTCAGTTTTATAGTTTAGGTGTATCTTGAGTTCTAAACTTCAATTTTGACTTATTCTTATATTTTTGGAAGGCTAAAAGGACACTCTACAAATGTCATGCAAAGTTCAAAGCTCAGTTTTGCCATTTTTGAAGGTCAAACTAAGCCCAAAATTTGAAATAGAGTGCTGACTTGCTAACCCATAACTAGTTTTAGTATTTTGATCATAACTAGAGCTCTATCTATCATTTCAGTATAAACTTAAGCTCATATGATAGCTAAAATCCATTCTCACAACTTTTATGAAGAGTTTGAGGTGAAACTATACTGTTTTCATTAAGTTTCAAGATTATGGATCTAACTGACAAATTCTGTCACATGTTTGATTACTCTGTAAGACTGTTTTGGTTTTCAACCCAAAAGTTAAGCTAGGAATCAAATTCTTGAGTAAGGTAAAGACTATTGGACTGCTTAGAAATGAAGTTACAATTCTTATGAAAGGACTCACATCTAATTGTGCCTCTTTCCAATCCTAATCAACAACCCAAGTAGAGGCAATGCAGTGAGCTCATATAAAAGGTTAATTGAGACCTAATTGTATGCAACTTTTAGATTCATTTTCATTTTCTATACTTTTGTAAAGAGTTAAAGCTCTACTATGGCAAGAACACCAATCCTTTTAGGTCTTTTCTTCTTTTTTAGTTTTGCTTTTATTTTTATTTTAATATGTAACTAAGCTTCTTATTTAATCTAAGGGAAATCTTATATCAATTATCTTGTTGATTGTAAAACTTGCTTCTTTTGTTAATTTGTTCTTGGTCCAATTCTCTATTTTAATTCTAATAATTTCTTTAGATGATTTATTAATTAGGGCCGCTTAATTGATTATTCATTGCAATTAATTGTTTGCTAAATTTCTATAATCAATTTTGTTTATGACTGTTTGGCTTGAGTAGCAATAGAATTTTTGATGATGCGTTGGTGCGGGTTAATTATCCTAGAGAATTGGGGGTAATTAATGAATTTGTGATTGGGGTAAATTGATTAATTATTCTTAATATTTTTCAATCTTAATACTATTGGTGAATTAGTTAAGGTGTTGGGCTTCACTGATTTAGCAATAAGAGTTAACCGGGTGTTAGACTTGGTTAGCTAATTTAGAAAGAAATTAGTAAGAATTGATTAGGTGCTAGGTTTAATTAGATTTTTGGCTAAGTAGTCAAAGAAGAAATGAAATATTTGTATTAATGATTAGTTACAGAATTGATTGTAAGAGTCCCTTGAATTAAAGTTTTTCTCCTTAGATTTCTCTTTTTCCTTTACTTCTGTTTGCTTATATTAATACAATTTGTTTAATTTCTATTTCTGAATAGTTAATCCCTAAATTTCATCTATTTTCTACAGTTAATACATTAGAATTAATATCCAATTTCTGTGGTTTGACCTAGACATACCACTACTATAAGCTCAAATAGTTTAGTATTATCTTTGTTTGTCTTAACAGCTGTCATTTTCATTACTGCTATTCTCAAGGTAATGTCCTATTTGTTCCTTATTAGTTTGGGTCTCAAGGATAGTTATTGCCCATAGCTATCCTCCCTATTATATTTTGAGTCTTATGATTGGTAATATCTACTAGTTTCACTGGATAAGCAACATACAAGTCAAGTTCATTGAAAACCTTGGGCACTTAATAGTCTTTGCACATAATTATTGAAAGGGATTTACAGTGGCTTCACAATAGGGTAGGTTCTAATTACTATCAATTTAGTTTAACTATATTAATTATGAGATTAGGCTGGCTATGGTTGTTGTTTTGTAGAATTTTCACATTATCATGTTCTTTTGAGAGGTGTTTTGTTGTGACTAATTTTCTAAGATTATCTTTGGATAACTACAATTTGGATAACATTTTCATTAACATTTTTTTCCTTGGCTTTTGCCATTTCACCTTGTTCTTATGGATTTTAAGAAAGGGTTTCTTAAACAAAACTCTAACTCTAAGAAAGATAAGCAAGCATGCTTAGAAAAAGAGAATTGGAGGAATTGTTCCTCTTGGATGAAATGATAAAGAAATACCCAGAAACACGTTTACAAAACCTTCATATTGGAATCTACAAAGAAATGGCTCAATTGATCAAGACACATAATCAAGATTGCATCCATATGATTTTGAACTTCTCGACAAATATAATCTGTTTCATTATGCTAAGTGCTTATTCAATTATTAGTAATCAAGAACTTATTATTCTTAACTCTTGGGTTCAAGAATTTACATATAACTTAAGCGACATAATAAAAGCTTTTTCTATTCTTTTATTAACTAATTTATTTATAGGATTTCATTTTCCTTATTGTTAGGAACTAATAATTGATTCTGTAAGAAATTGAAACGTCCTTCCTATATTGAAGCTAAAAAAATTCAATTTCAATGATTCTAAATTGGTGTGGCTTGGTTTTGTATCTAAGTCATAATAGTTTGGAAATTATTGCATTGATGAGTTAGAAAGTCATTTACATCATTTTAAGGATTCACCTCCTAGCCTTATTTTATTTCTAAGTGTTGCATCAGTGATTATAGTAAAATATATATATATATATATATCATGACGAAGTTGTCGACAGTAAGGTATTTCATCAAGGACAAGATTCAATTTCAAAAGTCACACAATTAGAAGCTTAAACTCGAGCATTGTTGTTGTAGTACAATAATGACAATTTACTTTAACAAATTGACTTGTTGTCCACAAGAATGAAGCCTTTTGAGAGTGATTTAACATGTGCAGAGCAACAAAACATGGAATTTCAGAATCAAATAAAATCATTAGACAAGTGTTAACAACAGATCAAATGTAATTTTTTGGGTAATGTTTTAGTCAAATTACTTTCTATTTAATGATTTGAAATTGTTGCTTCTCTTTATGCATAGTCCATGCATTTAATGCTTTTCAAAAAGGAAATAGTTACTAGGATTTGCACTAATTATGGACAATTAGGGCACTTTAGTTCCAAACACCATGCTTCAGAAAGAACAAAGTTGCAAGTTTCTATGTTGTTCCTTCTATTTTCAAGGTTCTCAAGGACCCCATTCATATGATAGTCCAAGTTGGCCCATATCTGGTGCTTGCTAAGCTATTTCAATTGTCATATCTCATTCTACTTTACTTGGGTTATCTTATCCCTTGAAGGATAATGTTTGGAAACAATAGACTAACGCAACCTCTCAAGACTTACAAATGCTTGAATCATTTGCTAATCAATATCAATGTTTAGCATGTAAAAGTTATTTAGGCAAGGCATATTAGGGGCATTGAAAGTTCAAGAAAACAATTTCAAATTTTCATTGACAATAATTAGGAGTCTATGATCTCGCAGCTATATTTTTTCAACTTTTACGACTCATGTTGTCTATCAATTTCAAAGGAGACAATTTTTGATGTGAAGATCTTTATATCAACATATTTGGATGGAGATCATACAACCAGGCTAGCCTCTTGGAGTTTTTAGTAATTATATAGGTAATTAGTAATCTTGGTGTCCAGCTTTTTGTTTTTCAGGTTTTATCTTTTAACAGGATATTATGCTTAGGTTCTTATGGTCTAGTTTCAAGTATCCTCTTTCCTTATAATTGTTTTTAGTGTAACAAAAAAAAATTGTTTCATTTTTTTAAAAAAAATTACCAAATTTTTTCTTTTCACAAAGTTCCACCTTAAATAATTATGTTGAAATTAATGAATAGTTATAAAATTTTCAAGAGAGTTATTGGATTTTTTCCTAAAAGTTACTATGAAAAAACTATATAATATGCAACTAGTCTATTGCACTTAATTGTTACTATTTTAAAAATGCTCTTACTATCATTGTTCTTTGTTTTCATTTTTATTGAAAATAGAAAATTTATAAGAAAATTTAGATGATTTTTATTATTTTCATTTTTATAAAAAAATGGAATCTTTGTTTTTCAAAATTCATAAAATAACAAAAAGATGATTTCTGTATCTTTATTTCTACATGTTGACAATTCTGAAATTATTTAAATTGACTATAGTCAACTATGGCAATCACTACCATCATATACTTCTACCTACCTACAATCTTTACTATCACTGCCTTCACCTCCACCTCCACCTCCATTCCACCATCCACTTCCATTTCATATCACCCATTGCATTGTCACACCTATCATCCACATTCATTATCAATAATCACTATCCACACTCATCAGCTATTGGCATACCCATTACTAGTGCACACCTCCTTTATCCCTCCTATTCACCACCACCACCTCCATTGCCACTACTTATAATTATCAGTCACCACATAATCACTTATCACCATTGTCTACCTCTTCTGCCAACACTGTCCATTGTCATTATATACCATGATTAATAATTCACATTCACTCTGACCATAACTAACAACTACCATCCACCACTACCACTAATGTCTATCTTCATAATTGTTTGTTAAAACCACCATCTATAGCCACTATGATCTTTACCACCCATATCACTATAATCCATCATGAAGCATTCCATAATTATCATTTAGAGATGGAAATAGAAATTACATTTAAATAAATATCAAACATATTTTCAAAAAAATATATAAATCTAAAAATGAAAAATAAAATAAATAAAAATATTTTCATAAACTAAAACCATCCTAAGTTTTTCTCATTCATAATTTTTCTAACACTTTCCCACAATTTCAAATTTGCTAAAAAATAATGTATTTTTAGTAATGCTTCTTTGGTGTCTCGTCTGAAACTCAATCTTATTCATATAGTAACAAAAATTTCCTACTCCTAAGAAAAGATAACATGGCTTAACTTAAATCCCACACAAATTTGACTCACGTAATTATTAACCTTATAAACTTATTTCTCATTTCTCTTTCTAAAATTTAAAGTTCTTCCAATTTTAAAAGTGACTTAAAATTTTCTATAAAATTAATGTAGTTCTGAAGTGTGATTTGATTGGGGGAGAAATTCATAGATAGGCATTGCCTACCACATTAGATTTATGCATTACCAATTATGTGTTGAAAAGTATTAATGTGAGAGTTCATTTTTAAAGAAATTCTTAGATAGACACTTCATGCTTACCACAATAGGTTTATACTTAACTATTTATGCATTGATATAAGTCCTTTAATCACCACAAAAAAATATAATTTTTTATGAAAATCTCCAATGGATTTGTCTGTCGGAAAAATCCTTCTCAAAATGAGTGATTGAAATTAAAAAGGTCATTACTTATCGACCATAGTAATCCATTAGAAATATTTAAAAATTTCATTAAAAATTTATCAGATAATAAGCTCCGTCCAAATTCTATCAAAAAATGGGCACAAATTTGAAAAAAATTATGTTTGCTTCTTCTGATAAAACTTATTATAAAATGGATTTATGATAGAAAAATCTGTCAGAAAATTCAAAAACTTCTAAATGCCTTGAAAAGTCAATCGAAAATTTAAAAACTTTTATACACTTTGATACACGATCTTTAGGTTTTCTTTTCATTTTTTCCTCCTTCCTCCACTGCATCAAACTTTTCCTTGCTTTCCAAACTTGATTCCTGTGCTTTGAATGTATTTTTCACAAATTCAAATTGATTAAATTATTTTATTGCTTTATTTTATATTTTTACTAATTATTTTTATTTAATTATTACATTTTTTATGATTTAATTGACCTTTCTTATTTTGATTTATGTAATTTTGGGCTTTAATTTGTGTATGAGTTTTTTTGGCCACTTTTCTTATGTAGATGTTGAAGTTAGTAATTATTAATTGATTAATTATTGACAATTTTCATGTTATAGGAGTTAATTTTTAATTATTAGTTCTATTTCTTGTATATATGAATTAAGATTGACTAATTATATATTTTGAATTATATTTAGGAATTATTTATATTTTTGGAATTAAATTGAGTAGGATTAAAAAGTTAAATGACATACTTAATAGTATATGTTGTATACGACAACCGACCCAGAAGGAAGCAATAGACTTGGGTTCACCAGAAGCACCCCAGCGAGTTCCTTCCCTAGCGAGCTCTATCATGCTAAGCCACACCTCGCTAAGTAGTGCCCCAGCAGGATAGTCATGAAGATGTCCACTTTTCCCACTTTTTTATAAGAGCTCGTTGTCCCCCCAACGACAGCTCCAAGCTCGTCATCTCATGGTTCCGCTGGTCCCCTGAGCCTAGAATCCCAACGAAAAGGAATTGGACTTTCTGCATGACAGAACAAAACAACTAGGCCATGGCTACAAGCTCGGGTCTATAACCAACAGGAAGGGCCCCACTTCCTCAGCCTATGATCAATAACAGCCGAATTGTAACATATCATTATCTTTTCCATTTATAGTCTGATGTAACACCATTGTCACTGGTAATTAATGCATGTAACCCCCTCCTTCCTCTATAAATAGAATTACATTGTTAGAAAGAAGTGAGGACAATTTTGTAAGCAGATACTCTGTAAATCACTCTACATTAATAAAAATCTCCACCGTAGACGTAGGGTCTGGTGCCGCCCAGATTTGGCCGAACCACGTTAAGCTTGGTGTTTCCTCCTCTGCCCTTCCCTTCACCTTTGTCTTACTTTGTTGTTCCACTATATCTGAACCAGATATAGGCTAGAGATCCCGTAAGAATCCCCCTGTTTGTCAGAGTTTAGAGTATAGTCAAAATCCGATTTCAACATTTTGGCAACGTCTATGGGGATCTCATCTATTCCGGTTCATTCCTGCTGTAATGACCAAAGGAAGAGCCACCAGAGCCTCGAATACGTGCCCCCATCCTTCGGATGGCCATGTGTCGACAACAGACTCATTTACTACTCTTGTCATCAAAGCCACTGCTGACATCCCTCCAACCAGTTTGGTGCAACTGGTTCTCGCCGCTAATGGCATCGACGGACCATAGACCTGGCTCCAACGTCAGGAGAAACTAAAGCATATGATGGAAGAATTGACTAAAGTAATCACATCATTGGCATAAAATGTGCAGAAACAAGCTGAAACCCAACACCCGAGCCATCCAAACTAGGGCAGTACCCCAGTTTGTTGTTCGTGGGAGCAGACCCCAAGTCGTGACCCTCGAAACATCAGAGACCAAAGTGTCCAGTAGTCGCTCAATCGACCCTTCAAGGAGCGGGACCCGTTAGTCAGGGAACTGTTTCAGAAGATGGCTCAATTGAAAGAACGCCTCCGAGCTTCGGGTGACCAATCTCGTTGCAAGAAGCGATCGCCACTTTCTGAGGAGATCGAAGCTCGAGCTCTCCCCCTCAAACTTAAAGTCCCCACGATCCTATTGTACAATGGAGATTCTGACCCATATGACCATCTAGACATGTTCAATGTTCAGATAGACCTACAAACAATCGATCCCCTTGTTAAGTGTCAGGTTTTCCCAGCCACATTGGGAGGTATGCCTCAGACTTAGCTTAGAAGTCTCCCGAATCGCTCAATTGGCAGTTGGGAAGACTGTCAATAGAAATTCATTAGCCAGTTCCAGGTACTCAAGAGGCAGCTGGTCCCCCATTGTCACCTCACTATGATCTTTCAATGCAAACAGGAATCGTTGAAGGACTATGTCGCTAGATTTAAACTTAAAGCTAATTCGGTGGAAAATCCGTTCGAGAAAACCATGCTGGCCACCATCTTTGTGGGACTTCGCAAAGATGAAAAGCTGTACAAGAATCTGTATAAATCCCCGGTGAAGGACCTTATCGAGTTTTATGAATGGGCTGTCAAGCAGATCAAATGGGAGGAGACCTTTAGCCTTGAAAAGCCTGATAGGAAGGATGAAAAAGCCAACTTCTCTTGTGGCAAATGGAGGAATGACATAGATCAAGGTGACCCTTCCACCGAGCGAACAGCCAACAAGCCTAAAAAGCCCAAGGGTTGACGACCAGTATCCTAATCGCTATAAATAATTCAGCATCCTGTCAGATTCTCAAGATAGGATCTTCATGACAGAAAGGGACAAGGAAGATTTTGGGGTACCCCCGCCCTCTAATATCCTTTATAGACGGAGAAATCAGGAAGAGTTTTGTGCCTTTCACAACAAGGCTGGTCACGGCACATCAAATTGCTGGGCCCTCAGGGAGGCAATCGAAGATTTAATCAGAAAGGGATGCTTAAAGAAATACGTGGTGTGACCCTCGAGATAACACCCCCAGTCATCTCAACACAATGCCAATCAGGAGCTGGGGGGCTTGATCTGAATTGTACACTGACATTGTATTTTTAAAAATTTTAGGGTGGATGTAAATATGACTATTTTGTTAAAAGCTGTTTGCTAATCTACATAATGTTAGTTCCTTCTTCCTTGCCTTCAAGTATTTAGAAGTCCGCAAGCTTTTGTGCGGCCAAACTCCTAGAACATCGTGAAGGATCTTTCTACCAACTATGACCTTTGGTCTAGTTGAGGCCCCCCGGAGCTCGTTCTGGAGAAGAATTGATAAACTCATTTATCCAGCGTAACTCTGGGCTCGCTGAGACGTGGAGATGTTCAAAATAAACTTGCTTAACCAGTTGAGTTGCAGGCTCGCTGAGACGTGGAGACGTTCAAAATAAACTCATTTATCCAGCGTAGCTTCGAGCTCACTGAGACGTGGAGACGTTCAAAATAAACTTGCTTAACTAGTTAAGCTACGGGCTCACTGAGATGTGGAGACGTTCAAAATAAACTCATTTATCCAACGTAGCTTCAGGCTCGCTGAGACATGGAGACGTTTAAAATAAACTTATTTATCCAGCGTAGCTTCGGGCTCTCTAAGACGTGGAGGCGTTCAAAATAAACTCATTTATCCAGTGTAGCTTTGGGCTCACTGAGATATAGAGACGTTTAAAATAAACTCGCTTAACCAGTTGAGTTGCGGGCTTACTGAGACGTGGAGACATTCAAAATAAACTCGCTTAACCAATTGAGCTACAGGCTCGCTGAGGCATGGAGACGCTAAGAACATACTCATTTAGTCAGCGCGGCTTCATGCCCAATGAGGTGCGAAGGTATTAAAAAAACACTCAACGCTAGCATAACTCTTGCTAAAGCATAAAAAATTGACAAATCAATTATTCGCTTAGGGCAACAGGATTTCGCAGCTCCCTTACGACCTCTCTCTTGCATTCACAATAAATTAAGCAGTTATAAAAGTAAGGACACAGCTGATTGGCAAAAAGAAAAGCTTCATTAATTATCAGAAGTTTACATACAGTGATGCGTGGAGCATCCGATTACAAATAATTTGAAAGAAGGAAAAGACTCATACAACAGAAGGCCTCGTCCAAACAAGACAAAGTAACATCAAAGAAAGAAGCACAGAAATAATGGCAAAAAGCTCTGTGACCCGGCACGACCATTCTGGTTAGAACAGAAGGATGGATACCGAGCTCACACCTACAGGAAGGACGTCAACTCCTAGTTCCTCCTACTTATTCCCTCCGGTGCATCTCCCCGAGCCAGGCCAAGGGCAAATCAAAAAGTCATAGCCACGTGGTCAAGGTGCTGCTCCATAAGCAACAACCGGAGGAGGTGGCTCGAAGTCAGCACAAGATCCCCTAGGAGCACATCTGGTGAATCCTGCAGTGGAGCCACATGCAACGGGCTATCCATGTCTCCCGCCACTCTGTAACAGGTCATCCATGTCTCACCAAGCTTCGTTGGAAGCCAAGACACCTAAATAATAATGGTTCTTCAGTAAAAATATGACTTAAAGTAAAACGGAAAGACATATGACGTGACATCTCAGTCAAACAAGGACACCGATGGAAGATACGAATCAAGCCTCAGAAACTTGCAACTCCCGGTCTGCTAAGCAAATCGAGAGTTGGGGGCTAATGTTGTATACGAGAATCGGCCCAGAAGGAAGCAATAGACTCGAGTTCGCCAGAAGCACCCCAGCAAGCTCTGTCATGCCAAGCCACACCTTGCTAAGTAGCAGCCATGCAGGATAGTCACGAAGATGTCCACTTTTCCCCCCTTTTTATAAGAGCTCGCTGTCCCCCCAGCGACAGCTCCAAGCTCGTCATCTCATGGTTCCGCTGGTCCCCTGAGCCTAGGATCCCAGCGAAGAGGAACTGGACTTTCTGCATGATAGAACAAAACAACTAGGCAATGGTTGTAAGCTCGGGTCTATAACCAACAAGAAGGGCCCCACTTCCTCAGCCTATGATCAACAACAGCCGAATTGTAACCTATCATTGTCTTTTCCATTTATAGTCTGATGTAACACCACTGTAGTTTGTAATTAATGCATGTAACCCCCTCCTTCCTCTATAAATAGGATTACATTATTAGAAAAAGAGAGGACAGTCTTGTAAGCAGATATTCTGCAAATAACTCTATATTAATAAAAATCTCCACTGTAGACGTAGGGTCCGGTGCCACCCGGATTTGGCTGAACCACGTTAAGCCTGGTGTTTCGTCCTCCGCCCTTCCCTTCACCTTTGTCTCACTTTGCTGTTCCACTATATCTGAACCGAACATAGGCTAGAGATCCTGTAAGAATCCCCCCGTTGGTTGGAGTTTAGAGTATAACCAAAATCTGACGTCAACAGAATAGTTGATATTATTTTAGGAATTAAATTGAGTATGATTAAATAGTTAGATCACATACTTAATAGTATAGTTGATATTACTTTAGAAATTATGTATATTTTGAGTTAGAATCAATTTTTAGATTAGAAATTATATATATATATTGATTTTATTAATTTTTAAAATTAGTAGCTATCTTATAGATATTAATTATTAATTTTGTTGTTACTTTGCATTTGATGAATGGAATTATTGAAAATAACATTGTACATTGTTGGATATATGAATGTAGTTACTATTATAGAAACTTTATCAAAAATATCTTTTTTAGGAGTTATGATAAAATTTTGACAAACTTTAATATATAGTCAATAGAGAAAAATATGTATATAAATTAGGACATGTATAAAGACTTAATACATTTCAATGTAAACTTTGAAAAACAAAATATAGAAATTTCATAACACTATAGGTGGATGTATGATAGATTTCTTTTGGGATATAATGGATATAAGATGAATTTTTTTTAATAGGGTGAAAGAATTTATCGATTTCACAAAAACTCAATTAATTTATTTACATGATAATCGAATAAGATGTTCATGCTCCAAATATAAATATAAAAAATTTTTACCTCATGATGAAGTTAAGATTGATTTGTATAAATTTAGATTTAAATATGATTACCAGTGGTGGATTAATCATAGTGAAAGGTGGTATGTCATGGGATCTGTATGATGTAAGTAATAGGTATGAAAATAAAGTGTTAGATGCTGATTGATCAGACTTTGCAACTCACTAGAACACAATGTAGAAGAACCCCTAGAACTTTTATGATATGTTAGAAGCTATACATCAACCATTATGGACAAGTTAAACTAACCATTCACAATTGTCATTAGCAGCAAGGATGTTAAGCACAAAATTTGATTTCAACTTATCATAGGATTCCTTTGATCAGATTATGCAAGATGAGGACATTGAAGCTATGATTAATGCTTAGTTCACTTCCTAGTTTCACTTTTTTATAAGTATAAACAATAATTACTTGTCCTATGTGACATTGTTTACAGTTGTATCATAAAATTTTGAAATAAAATTGTGTTATTCTTGGGTTCACAACCCCTTAAATGATGTGGTCAATCAATATTTGTTGGATTTAACTTAGGGTCCTTCAAGGGCGATTAAAACATTTTCATTGCATTTTGTCAATAGGTATTAGTTTCACACACAACAATGGAATCAAGGGAAAAAAATAATTAATAGTGGAATATGTGTAATGGGCATAAGGAATGTCTCAATAAAGGAAGATGACTTCTATGACATTCTTAAAGAAATTGTATAGATTGAATATCGATCAAAATGGTGGTATTTTTCTACTATGAGTGGTTTAATCTTATGTTAGGCCATGGTATGAAAGTGCAACTCCAATATCACATAGTTAAAATCAAACATATAAGATGATATGCCAAGTATGATCCTTTTATCATTGCATAGCAAGCAACACAAATGTATTATGCATTATACCCATGAACAAAGAGAGATAAGTAAGGTTGATGAGTTGTTATAAAGATCATGACTTGTAGAATGGTCGAAGATAAAGACACAGTAGAATATGCTTACCAGGATGACCATATGTCATATACACTTGAATTGATTGTAACAGATGATTTAGTTTTTAGCTTGCATGATGAAGATGGTGGATACAAGGAGATGAATGGGCTAATAGATGTCAATGAAGACAAAAAATAGGATGATGATGATGATGAATATGTAGAGGAGGAATAGGACGAATGATACTACCATTTGATATATGACATGTTAATTTGTTACTCATATATATGAGTGCTAAATTACTTTATTCATTTAACACATATATCTATATATATATATTATTTTCTAATTATGTCATGTATGAACATTTGTAGATGACAAATCGTTAGGGTGGATGAGGAGGTAGAGGATAGTGGTGCTAAAGATAAGGTTCCCCCTATGATTCCTCTGGCAACAGTTTGCATGCAATGGCTAGTCAAAGCTTGTCAGCTACTATTTCTCTTAGCTACATTTTCCTTCCCACACCTCAACCTACATCGTGCTAGATAAAGCTACTAGCATAACTATCAACACAAATACAGTCACAATAGTAGCAGCACCCATCCCAGATACACAAAGGATATCATCATAGATGATGCCACTATCTTCATGTGCGACATCTACCCCTAAACATCCTCTACTTTTTGGGGGTGCCCATACTTGATCTTGGGAGACCATTATGCCATACAAGACAGGGTACATATTCTTGATTATGCCTGATATTCATTTTGGCATGAATTTTATTTTTTTAATTTTTTAACTATGTTTAATTTTATTTATTCAGATTGTACTCATCCCATGAGCTAGTAAGCACCATACACCACACCATCACGAGTAATTATAAGGGTGTATGGCCTACGTGGAAGAGTACTTTGGAGCCTACCTGCAAGATGTTATATGCAAAGTTCAAGATAAAGTTTTTATGCTTTGTTTATAATTTAAATATCCTTTTTTGATTATTCTCTAACTATTTGATGCTTTTCTTGTTTCTAATTACAAAAGTATTGAAAGTGGAATTCTTCTTATGAGAAGAACATGTGGAAGAACTTAACTATAAGGATTTCGACAAAATGAAAGATAGTCAAAATTAGGGTCGAGCCACCTGTAAACAGCTTGTTCCATTGTACCCACATTTGAGGAATGGCTAGTGGGTCTTGCTTCGAGCTGCATAATCATATGTAAACAACTTCTTTTAACTTGCATTTTGTTATTAATTTATTCTACATTTGGTAGTAAAAATATTACATTTATTATATTAAATAGTCAATTGTTTTAATTTGTAGGAAAACTTAATAAAAGAAAGGAGGACTTAGCATAGGCTCATTTACAAAGAAGTCTTCAAGGCTCTAGGGAGATAGTTGGTGAGGTAGCAAGGCCATCTTATTGTAATTTGTGGGTGGACATCATGGATGGCATCAAAAAGGTATAAGTCTATAGGTTAGGGTCTGAGGCCATCATAGGGATGACTACATTGGCCACTACATCTCACTCTAAAAGTGTGTCACCTGCTGTGTTACAGTAACTTATGCTCATTGTTATTGAGACATAACATCAGATACAAGTCATTTACTCCTTCACAGGGTAGCTTTTACAGACTTAGCAATAGCAACAGAGCCAACATCTGCCGCCTCTTTTTCCATCTCATCCTTATTTATATGGCTACCCCTTCCCCTTGCATACTAATAGCAACCTCCCGCCTAGATGTATCTGCTATTGCCATCGCCACCTCAACCACTACAACCACCACTGCAACCAATTTGACCACTGCTAGCTCGAGGTAGTGGATGACTCACTGGTCATTAGCACTGTAGCAACAGGATGATGTTATCCAAGATCAAGAGATTAATGAATTCCTCTTCGATCTTGGGAGGTAGTTATATTTTCATATATTTTATTTGAATAATATCTTTCATACAAAATTTAATTTGAATAATACAATTTATAAATTAGTTAACTAATTTTATATATTCATAATTGTTCATATGCATTATATGTTTAATTTTCATTATTAAATAAATATTAATTTGTAGAAATTAAAATTAAATTTTTTTAAAATATTTTAATATAAAGTAAAAACAAAATTTTAAAAAATGATATTAATTAAAATAAAAAAATTAATAATTTTTAACAAAAAAAATTATTTATTCCAATGAATTTTTTATGACTTTTACAATAGAATTTTGAAAGAATTTTTTGATAAATTTTTTATGGATAAAAAAGAAAAAAATTATGAAAAATCATCCATTCAAAATTCGTCAAAAAATATTTTCTAACAAAAATTTTTTTCCAACAATTATGGGGGTGTTTTATTTCAGAAAATATTTCCTATTTTCATTTTCTGAAAATGATTTTTATTTTTAGAATTTCAAATTTTAGAAAACATATTTGATTTAGTTACTATTTTCTATTTCTAAGAAATGAAAATAATAAAAACATGTTTAGTTTATCCATTTTCAACTAACAAAAAGTTTTAAAAAATTATAATAGTGTCACCTTGTTTTCAACTTTTGAAAACAAAAATGATAAAAATAATTTTTTTTCATTTTTTATTTTCAGTCCATTTTAGAAAATATTTATAGGAAATATTTTCAAAAAAATCAAACCAAACATTTTTAATGAAAACAAGAAATACTCAAATCAAATGCCTCCTACTTATGTTACGACTATTTTTGTCGAAAATCCGTTAGAAGTGTTAATTTTCAATAGAAATATCATAATTTTTAATAAAAATCTATGTCAAAAATTGTAATTTTTTTTAATGTCATCCACCAATTAAACAAGCTAACTTCATATATAATTCAATCATTCAATTACATTTAAGATCTCTTGATCTCTTGGAGCACATTTTGTTAAATGAAATGTAATGGAAATATCTATTCTTATGATGATTGTGATTCCATCAAATGATAAAATTTTCATTTTATTACTAGATCAATGAAATGTCCATTCTATCAAATAATGGGATTGCATTTTTACACTTTTGTCCTATATATATTTCATATATTTCAAAATTATTTTTATATTACTAATAATAAAACAATGTAAAATTTTTATTTCTTTTACTATGAATATATATTGCTAATTATAGTTTTAATGAAGAAATTTAAAAAAAGATATTTTATATTTTTTATAAATAAATATTATTTTTATACAACATTATTTAATATATAACAAAAATTAGTGTATTAGATTCTATTAAATTCTTGCCGTAGAAATATTTTGTTATTTAGAATATAACATTGTTTATTATTTATCATATGAATATAATTTTATTATATTAAATTATATAATTTAAATTAGTAAATGGAACTGAGTGAATACTCATGATTTTCCTCATAAGGATATTGTCATTAAATCTTCTTTCTCCACTCAATTTCTGTGCTTTTTTTAATACACCAATAAATATAAAAATGAAAAAAAAAATGACCATTCCATTTTTAATTATACCAAATATAATTACAAAATGATTACTACATTTCATTTTATTTTCATTCATATTTTATTTTTTCTTTCCATTTTGTTCTATTTACATCCTATTCAACCAAACAACCATTGAAAGTAAATGTCGTAGTTAGTTAAACTTTTATTTATTGTTAAAGCAAGGATCTTGTCAACCACTAGTTAAGAAATATTTACTGCAATATAAAAGTGTTTGAAATTTTTGTGTTTTAATTTAATTCATTCTTAATTTCATTATTAATCATTTTTTGTTTTAATGGGTCTTGTTAATCATTTTTTGTTTTTATGGGTCTTGTCAACCAACTTAAAATATTGATTAAAATGCATTTAATGGCATGGGTAATAGAAAATTGCAAGAGTTCTACCTTTTTTGTTTTATCCATTCTCAATTTAGCACATAAAGTTTTTAAAATTTTATGTTTTTAATATCATTAAATACTCTGTAACCACTCTAAGACATTGGTTAGCAAGTGCTTAATTTTATTTCAAGGACAAAATTACCTATTCAACTTTTAAATAAAAAATAAACCCTAACAATTATCCATTACACCCTAATCACCAAACACTAAGGGGTGTTTGGTTAGGAAATTTCAAAAAACAAGAAACAAAATATAAAACTAATCCCCTACTAGGTATTTGGTTCACGTATAGTGGAGTCTGTTATCATTATTTGATCTTAACGAATTCCCCCATTTGAATCCCTTCCCTCACCTAAAGTATTAGATTACGTTACCCTCTGGAAAAAAAAAATCATCTCCCTTTTTCTTTCTCTTACCTTGCAAAGTTTCTACCACCATTGATCGCCATTGATTATTGCTTACCACCACTTTTCATTGTGAACCCTCGCCTACCACCACCTTCCACCATTGACCATCACCCACCACAACTATTACTTGTGACCACACCTATCATCACATTCTACCATTGACCATCGCCTACCACCATTGACCATCACACACCATCACCTTCTATCATTAACCATTGCATATCTCCACTACCACTGTTGAGCATTAATGCCTATCACCATCTGTTGCTGTTGATTATCACCTACCATCACATTTCACCATTGATCACTACGATCCACCATTACCTATTGCCATTGAACCCCATATACCACTATCTATCATCGTTAACCATTATTCACCATTATTTATTGTTGTTAACTATTATTCACCACTTCCTATTACCATTTACCACCTTTGACTATCAACCATCATCATCTATCATCATTGACTATCGTCTACTAGACCACCATCTATTATTATTGACCACCATCTTTCACTATTAACCACCATCTATCACTATCTTCTGTTGTTGACCACAACCCATCACCACCACTACCACTGACCATTGCCACAACCACTTTCTGTCGACGATCACCCCTACCACCATATTTCATCGTTGATTACCATTATTCATCATTACCTACTGTCATTGACCAGTGTCTACCATTACCTATTACTATTAGCCATCACCTACTACTACCTACCACCCTTAACTGCAAGCCACCGTCACATACCACCATTGATCATCGACCACCACCACTTACCATCATTAACCATTGTTCGCCACTACCTACAATCATCACCTAATCAAATAGCAAGAAAATGGAATCATAAATAATATGATTTTCTTCTCTCACTAAATCAAATAAATGAAAAAAAATAACTGTTACCATTACCTTTGTTTATCCTTATTTAATTCTATTCCTTTTCTATTTCCATAGTTGAACAAAACGCTCCATAGACTCTAAAACATTAAATACCAAACCATAAAATCCTAATCACTAAACATTTAAACTCTTAGCACTACCAGTCCTACCCTTAGACCCCAACCACTAAAGTCTAAAGGTGTGTTTGGATACATCACTTCAGCGTTTAACTGAAGAGATTAAAAATTAGATTTGATTTGTTTGATTATCAAATTAAGCAGAAATTCACTCAATATGTTCAGTAGTAACTACTTAACTGGATACATCCAAGAATTACTCCTACTTTATTGAGATTTTCTTAGACCAATATATTCAACATTATCTATTTTTTTTAGAAAAGTAATTATATATAATATATGTCATATTATTTAAAAATCTGGTGCATGGAATTTTTAAAATCATAATTAAGAATAATTTTGAAATTATATAAAATTTTAATATTTTGTGATAAAATTTACAATCTATTAGCCAAAATTCAATGCTTAAATTAAGAAATTATTTGAATGCTATAAATTTAGGCCTTGTTTAGCATACCATATGATATAGTATAAAGATCATCAAATAGTATAGTATAATATATATATATATATATAGGATAAGTTAGTATACTATACTATATATCGTTTGTTATTGTATAGGATAAAGGTTTGCATAAAATTATCTCACTTTTTATTTATTGTCATGTTGTATAAGAATGTATAGGGTTAATAAATAATTAACTTGACAAAAATCCTCTTAGATTACAAGAGCCAAAAAAATTATCCTTAATGAATTTGAAGTACATAGTCAAACTAAAATATCCTCCAATAATTAAGATATTTTTAAAAAATATGATAATATAAATTAAAAATATACGCTATGATAACAAAATAATATAACATAATTCATTAATATATAAAAACACATATGTGTGTCTCTATGTATAATGCAATAGTAAATATTTTATAATAAATCAATTCAAGCATATAAAATTCAGTAATTATTGGTATAAAATGTTAAAAATAATATCAAAACAAAAGAGAGAAAAAGACAGGGGTATAAAATAATTCTTTTAATTTTAAAAATTTAGGATTTCTCTTAACAAGAGATAGAGAGATTATGAGGGTATAATTTTTTTAATTTTAATAATTTTAGATTTATTTAAAACTATTTTATTAGTTTTTATCCTCTCTCCTATAGAATAGACAGTCTTATATAGAATTTGACATACAAGAAGGGATTTTTGGATAAATTATACAATTCATTTAAAGGTTCCAAATATAATATAAGTTCTAATTATATAGTTTTTCATATACTATGAAATCTTATGTAGTGTGCCAAACGAGGTCTTAATACTTAATGGATTTAACATTTAAAATTAGGACTTAATTTCATGCTATTTGTATTATCAAATACACCATATCTTAAAATCTAAACATTAATTAATTTTGTTGTGGACATTTATGTCCTATAAATTAGTAGAAAAACATATTTATTATTCGAATAAAAACATAAAAAATGTCATTTTCAATCTAAAATAAATATCCCTTAACAATTCCCTTAGCCACCGATTAACAAATGTCCCAAAGCAAAAGTTCATTCTCACTTCAAAATTCTCAAGATTGGGATAAAAAAAAATTACTTCTTATTTGAAAATTCAATTTTTAAGAATTCAAAAATTGTCTACTAACTAAAATAATTTTACATGTTGTGAAATTAAATATTTATCTGATTTTCTAGGTGCAAAAGGTTGTAAGATTAATTTGTTTGTC
>JANHAO010001726.1:0-31636 GCA_026873985.1 Saraca asoca
AAAAAGTTAAACAAAAACCACAAACTAATAACTATTTAAGAGGTGATATTTATCATTTTTATAGGTACATTTTTCACTTATCATGTATGCTTTCAAGGTTATATTCCAACTGATTGGTTTTTGTTGTAATTGTCCAAAACAGTTCTTGTCCTATTGTATTAAAGTCTTTCTGATAGCATTAAGTCTTTCAATCAGTTGATATGTAGTGGATCCCATCTGTTATAATATCCAAGCTAGTTTTATGACTTTAGTGCTTTGATCATTAAAAAGCCACATATTTTTAAACTTAAAAACATGCTTTTTATATTGGTGAGTCTTGCAAGTATCAATTAATATTGAAGCATGGTCAAATGCAACTACAGGAAGACAATAGACTTGACTCAGGGTGTGGGGAAAGCCATAATTCATTACAAAAATTGTTGTCAAGTTTTTCCATTGCAAGATCATTGCCAGGGGCAGAACTATGTTGGGCCGAGTGGGGGCACTCAATTTAAAAAAAAATAGAAATGTGGTAGAGAGATTAAATTGAAAACTCGGTAGGGACTAAATTGAAAATTCAATAGAAAAGTTGGACTCTTGTGTAAGTCTGTCCAAACTTTAGGGGGCAAATTACAAATTCTCCATTTTCTCCAGAAGCTTCCTCATGAAGCATGAACCATCACCAGCCCCTAGCCCCTACTGGCAGTAAATTCTATGTCTGCCACTGATCATTGCCATCTTGATTATTTATCCATGTAAACCACACCTCATAAGATCTAAGTTTAAAAAGACCACTATAGAATAAAGCATCCTGAAAGTCCTTAGCACCATCTAGTCTACTACATGAGCACTTCTTATGAACTACACTAAGTACTTAATTAAAATCTCTAACCAGTAACCAAGGTTCATTCATTTATGCACTAATGTTCCTAATGAACTCTTAAAGTTTGTATCTAGTAGCTCGGTGAGTTGGCCTATGAACTCTAGTTATGCAGATTGGAGAGCCATTTGGTTGAATGATTTAAAGATGAATCCAATTTTGGGAAGTCTACAGAGGTTTAACTTGTAAGCTAGACTTCCTAGAGCGTAATACTCCCCCTCTATGCCCTTTTACATCTTCAAATCCCAAGTTTAGCAAAAGCTTAGAACTTTGTGCCATGATTTGTAAGGTTTCAGATGGGAACAAAAGATATGGATTATGTTTCCTTATGAGATGCTTACAACCTTGAATTGTCAAGGTGCAACTCAAACCTTGACAATTCCAAGCTACAATTCTCAATGGGCTAAAGGAAGCTATTATGGGACAGCTTTCGTGAACCCTAACTGAATTTTGGAGAAGAGCTTACGTGCTTTTCCTAGTACTTCTTGAAGTCGAGGGTCTTGAATGGCAATTTCATCTACTAGCTCCAAGTATATCTAGGCAACATTATAGAAACTGATGGCTTAGACTTAAATATTGGCAATTTTCTCCTCTTTGTGATACCAAATGTTTAATTTTGAGAAGTTTCTTTTGATTGAAAAATCTCCTCCTAAACCTTTTTTTCTAGTTTGCTCAGTAATTATCATTGTTAACCTTTGATCTAGACTAGGAATTGTACTAGTAGTAACTATTGGGCCAGAAGATGATGTATTAATTCTCTTACTCTTTATTAAAGTTTGATCTATATCTACAATCTCTATGGATTCTTGTCTTCTCTTCCTAGAACCTTTTTAGAAAATTAAAGAACCATGAGGCTCCAAATCAGTCTTGTGGTCATTATCTACATGGGAAACCTAGTCATCATCTATATATGAAATCCTTAAAGAAGATTGGGGCATAAATACTCTAGTATGATGAAGGCTTATCAATTTGTAAAAGAGAGTCATAAGGTGATGGCAAAGGAGTAATTCAAAGGGTCTAAGACAAATGGTCCACGAGCTATAGGTTTATAGAGCAATGACTGGCTCATGTAAATAAAAGATAGATTTAAAGATGCTGAGCCAGGAATTAATTAGATTAAAGATTGTCCATTATGTAAATATGTTATAAGTAGACCTAAAACTTGATCAGGGGCTAAAACACTATAATTCTAATTAGTTATCTTCTAATTCATATTTTGTTGACTCAAAATATGATCCCATTCTTGGACAGGTTGTAGGTCTCAACCCACTTATGGAATGGCTATTTGAGTTGCCCTGAATGGTCTGTTATCCACTTGAAACCCATCAACAATTATTGCGACACCAAAATAAGAAGATTGGCTTCTAAGTTTTGCATCTCCACTAGGTTTTGCATCCCCAGGGTGCATAATTCTTCCAATTGTCAACTAAGTCTAATCATTAAAGAATTTAATATGTCTAAGCTTAGATTTCAGTTAAACATACATTTTATTTGCTAAAAATTTTTGTAAGTAGGTGTGTTATAGTGAGTGTTCAAACTGTAATTTTTCCTTTTTCTTTTCTTTCTTCTTTCTTCTTTTTCTTTATATTCCTTTTTTCCCCCAGTGCCCTTTCTCTCTTTACCCAAAACAGAGAGCTCTCCCTTGTTTCTACTCTCTCTCTTCTTTCTTTCGGCAACCAGACCACTCTGCTCCATTGGTCATCCTCTTCCTCCATTTGGCTTCTTCTAGATTGTGGCTAACCTTTGCTTCATTTTTTTCTTTGATAGCGTTGGATAGCCTCTATCGACCAACCTCTGCTTCCCTCTATTTATGGCTTTTGCTCTAAACAACGTGGGCCTTATGGCTCCGCATTGTGCTCCACCATCAGTTGTTGCCGATCAACCTGTGACTGTTACTTTGCTTCATCCCATTTTCTTCTTCTTCTTGAGTAGCCAAGCTTGCTAGCGTGACTGCTCCTTCTGGTAGGTCTGGCTTGTTGGGCTACTCTGACTTTCAGTCAACCTTGTGAACAGTAGTAAGATAATCATTTTTGTTCTTTTTTTCTTGCTCAATTGTCAGTGCCTAGCTGAAACTCCAACCCTATGTCCATCTAGTGAGTATATTTATGCTCTTTTCTAACTAAAGCTTCTTTTGTTTTAGGATTAGATTTATGGAATTAAAAGATTTTATGTTAAATTAGGAATTTATTTTATGAGATGGTTGATGATTTTGGTTATTAGGTCTTGTTGAACTACTTGGATAAGCTATTTTGGAAAGTTGTGGGTTAAGATTACAATTTGAAGTTATCTTGGTACCTTTAAAAGTGAGTGGATGATTCTACTCCTTTTGTGAACTCTTTTTACAAAATATTAATTTTGTTTGATATCAAGATTTGGAATATCATAAATTACTAAGATTAGTAAGTAATTAGAATGCCATTAGTTCCTTTTTTTTGGAAATATAAACATATGTCATATACATATATAGATATAAAGTACTATAATATACCTATTCTTTTTATATTAATTACCGCACATGATGCTAGTGATTGTATTATTTTGCCATAGTGGTAGTGGATTGTTGAAATTATTGAACAATATGTTACATGAAATGGATGATAATTTTGTCAGATAATTTAATTTATGAATTGGTTGAAAATAGTTCTTTACTTTGAATGCTTATTATCATATGAAATATTTTGTTAATTGAGTTTTCTTGAAATTTGAATCCATTGGAAATTCCTTCAAAAAACCTCCAAGTACACTTATGTCAGGACTACATCTATTGGATGAATAAGGGGAGCATATCTATTAGATGAATAAGATGGATGATGATAACTAATATCTATTAGGTACAATTGTCTTTAGGATGATAACTAATATCTATTAGGTAAGATTGTCTTTAGAAGTTATCTATTGGATTCTAGTTGTATATAGAAATTTTGAATTTTTTTATTACTTGCAAAGACTATGAAATAAGAACAATATTAGTGATTTTTCTTTACTGGATTATTTGATAAGTATTTCGGAAAATAAAATGATATTGTATTTGTTTTCACTGTTTTGGATTTGATAACCTACTTATGAATAAAATATTGAAACTTGCATATATTTATATATATGTTTTACTATCTTACTTTTGAATAAGAAAATGTAAACAAATTATTGGATTTTCCAAGGGATTATCTGCTCATTGGGAATCTATGAAACTCACTCCCTTTTCTTTCCTGTTTTCAAAGTTGGAGGCCACCTCTGCTATCCACCCATATCCACTTGGTCCAGATCCTGCTCCTTAATTGGGTAGACTTCTTTTGCAGAGCTCAAATGCATAATGATGGTGGTATTTTTGTAGTTAGTGTAATCAAGTCATTTATGTGATTTTGTCTTGTTGTAACTTAGTAGTTTGTGTACATTGTGTGTCTGGGCTTTTGTAGTCTTATGTTTAGTTGTACAGGTTATGAGTAAGGCATGTAGCCCTCAGTTTATGTATTGGCCTAGTGCCTAGGGTTTGAAAAATAGAGGAAACTTTGCTGGATTTTTGTTAGAAATTTGATGAAGTATTTTGATAATTACGTCTGTATTGTTTAGATGTCCTCACTTCTTACATGTTTTATACTTGTCTAGTTGCATTCCATCTAAGAAATGTGTCACATCAATGATTTTATTGCACTATTAGGCTTATGGAGGGTTACCTATCGGTGACCCTCTATGCTGGTCACCTGCTATGGATTAGGACATAACAAAGTTAGTATCAAAGCATGGTCTAGAGTCTAAGTGCATATTAAAGGTCTCTAACTACCAAATTGAGATAGACATACTGAGTTCGTGTTAGTGTGGCCGAAAGCATGAAATATGAATAAGGATATATTGATACCTACTTTATGAAATATGTTGAAAATCTTCATAATTCCTAAATCTTTTGTTTCTACTTATATATATATATATATTTGAATATTGTCTAAACAAATCCTTTTGCTTGATAATAGGGAGATGCCACCCAAGACTAAATCTTTGGCTTATATTGGACACTAATTTGAAGAAGCATCCGAGAGAGCTTCACTTGAACCATCTTCTTTACCACTACCACCTTGAGTTAGAAGGAGGGTTAGAGGCTGAGATTGTGCTAGGGGTCGAGGTAGGGTTGCATATGAAGAAGTGCAACCAGAGGTTTTCCAGCTTAAGAGAGATGCTCCTTTTACTTCTAGAGCTTCAATCGACCTTTCTACTTTAGATGCCCCAACATAGGTTAGAAATTTACAAAGAGCCATAAATGAATTTGTTGATGAACTGACTCAACAAAGACTTTAGAGACAGAGACAGGAAGGGCTAGAAACACAAAAATTGCAACCCATTCCACCTCCTGCAGGGTCAACCCCCCATGAACTTTAGAAATTATCTTAAGAGTTTCAAAAGCTGAAGCCTCCTCATTATTTGGACATTAGGTTTTTGGTGGATCCTCTTCTATTTTTGGATTAGATTAAGTGGTTATGGCAGGTCCTTAAGTGCCCAGAGAATATTAGTGTGGATGGATTCATTGTGGATTAATATCGAGGTTGGGAAAGTAGTGGGTCAACAAGGAAAAAAGTAAACACTTGGGAAATATTTCATATAGCTTTCTTGCAACAATCTTTCCCAAAGGGCAACGATATGCTAAATTACAAGAATTTAATAATTTAAAACAAAAAAGGTTAACAGTTTCTGAGTATGTTGCCCAATTTCTTCACCTATTTTAGTTTGCTAGGCATATGATCCTTATAGAGAGGGACAAGGCTAGGAAATTTGTTGATGGCCTCAATGATAATAACTTCAATGTTATTTAAGTTTTTAAGGGCATTATGTATGAACAAGTGTATAATTAAGCTATAAAACTAGAAGTGAGGTTTATAAAAAGGAAGAAAGAAAGAGAGGCTCAAGGTAGTATAAGAAAAAGATTAAGATATGAGGGTACAAGTGAAGATTCTAGAAGACCATCATCCTCAGCTTCCAATGCACCTTTTTCATAGAGGCCTGATATGCAATTTCCCCTACAATACCCAAGTAGAAGTAATCCAAAAAGAAGACCAACAAGTGATACTTCTTCGAGTCATCATTTTTCTAGAGGATCTAGCTCTAATTATCCTTCTCTAGTAAGGCCTGAGGAATTAGGACTATTCTAAACTTATGGAAAAATTTATTTGGGGATTTGCATATGGGAAACCAGAGCTTGCTTTAGATATGGCCAAATGGGTCATATGGTGAGAGATTGTCCTTATCCAATAGGCCCACCTAATGGCAACAGGGCCACGGGTGCGGAGGAAATGTTTTACCCTGATCTGTAGCATCTATGAGACCCCCATTATTTAAGTTTGGTGGGAGAGGGGGAGGTACAAGATCTTTTCATAGAGATTGTGGTAGTAGACATGGAGATACTGTGAGAGTGTATACTTTGACTAGGTAGGACGCCTAGGCCTCCAATGTGGTAGTTATATGTGCTTTATTAGTTAATTTTATTGCAGCTCATGTGCTCTTTATTCTGGGTGTCACCCACTTATTCATCTCTACCTATCTTGCATTATGACTCATTAGACCTTGACTCCTTTTAGAATCACAATTATTGGTATCTACTCCTTTGGGTTAGATATTGGCCACTTGTGATAGGGTATCTTCTTATGAAATTGATGTGCATGGGATTGTTTTACTTGTTAATTTGATTGTGTTGGATATGGTTGATTTTGATGTTATCTTGTGCATGGATTGGTTATTAACCCATCGTGCATATGTAGATTGTCACAATAAGCTGGTTAATTTTCATATACCAAATAGAGATTTCCTTTTGCTTCAGGAAGACAAGACTAATGCTCCTGTTAACCTTATTTCCACCTTGAGTGCTAGAAAAATGATTAAGAGAGGATGTGAGGCTTATTTGGCCTATTTTAGGGACACAAAACAAGTAGAACAAAAGGCAGAAGATGTACCAGTGGTTCGGGAGTTCTTAGATGTTTTTCTTGAAGAGTTACCTAAAATGTCACCAGAAAGAGAAGTTGAGTGTTGCATTAATATTGCTCAAGAAACCAATCCCATCTTGATCCCATCTTACTAGATAGTGCCAACTAAATTAAAAGAATTAAAAATGTAGTTACAAGACTTAATGGACAAAGGTTTCATTCAGCCAAGTACTTCACCATAGAGAGCTCCTGTGTTATTTATAAAGAAGAAGGATGGAACTTTGAGTTTGTGTATTGATTATAGGTAGTTAAATAAAATGATAGTGAAAAATAAATATCCATTGCTAAGAATTGATGACTTGTTTGATTAACTTCAAGATGCCTAATACTTTTCTAAGATTGGTTTATGTTCAGGCTATCATCAATTGAGAATTTGACAGGAAGACACTCCAAAAACTGCCTTTCATACTTGGTATAGTCAATATGAATTTTTGCTGATGTCTTTTGGCTTGAGTAATGCTCCTGTAGCTTTCATGGATATGATAAATAGGATTTTCTGACCTTTCCTTGATCAACTTGTAATAGTATTCATTGATAATATTTTAGTGTATTCCCTGTAGTGACCAAGCATATGAGCAGCACCTCAAGATAGTTTTGTTTTTATATGCCAAATTTTCAAAGTGTGAGTTTTGGTTGCCCAGTGTAACTTTTCTAAGGCATGTGATTTCTAAGGAAGGTATCAGTATAGATCCTAAGAAGGTGGAAGTGATCCAAAATTGTCCTAGATCCATCCCAGTAATTGAAATTTGTAGCTTTTTAGATTTAGCTAGATATTATCCCTATTTTGTAAAGGATTTCTCTTAGATTTTAGGCCCATTGACAAAGTTGACCTAAAAACATGCAAAATTTACGTGGTCTGATTCTAGTGAAGCAAGTTTTCAGTGACTCAAGGAGTGTTTGACTATGGCATCGGTGATAGAATTACTTATAAGTGGTGATAACTTTATTGTTTATTATAATGCTTCCAAAATTGGCCTTGGATGTGTTTTGATACAGTAAAGCAAAGTTATAACCTATGCATAATGGCAACTTAAGAAGCATGAGCAGAATTATCCTACTCATGATTTAGAGATGGTCGTGGTAGTGTTTGCATTAAAAATTTGGCACCATTATCTCTATAGTGAGACATGTGAGATTTATACTGATCATAAGAGTTTGAAGTATATCTTTGAGTAGAAAGACTTGAACCTAAGACAACGTCGCTAGATGGAACTGGTAAAGGACTATGATTGCTGTATCTTTTATCATCCAGCCAAGGCTAATATGGTAACCGATGCTTTGAGAAGGAAGTCCATAGGGAGTCTTGGTCATATTGATGTACACAAGAAACCAATCATTCGGGAGTTACATAAGGTGGAAACCTATGGAATTCAGTTGCAAATATCAGAAGCTGGGATACTTATGGCACATTTGTAGGTACAATTTCCACTTGTTAATCAAATTATGGTTGCACAAGCTCAAGATGTGCATGTAAACAAACTGCTTGATAAGAAGAAGAAGGAACTAGATTAAGGCTTGGCAAAAGATGAACAATGAGCTCCAACTTATCATGGTCAGATGTGGGTGCCTAATAATACTAATCTACGACAACAACTTAACCCACTCTTCATCTTATGCTATGCATCCTGACAGCAACAAGATGTATCAAGATTTAAAGATAGGTTATTGTTGGGAAAGAATGAAACATGACATAGCAGATTTCATTTTCCAATGTCTCACATGTCAGCAAGTGAAAGCTGAACACCAAAGACCTATAAGCTTACATCAGAATTGGGAGATTCCTGAATGGAAGTGGGAAAGAGTTACCATGGACTATCTTATTGGACTGCCAAGAACTCTAAAGGATTATGATCCTGTATGTGTAATTGTTGATCATTTGACAAAGAGTGCCCATTTTCTTCTAGTGAAGACTACTTATTCAGCTTCCCAATGTGCCTAATTGTACCCGGATCAGATTATGTCTCTTCATAGAGTTCCATTGTCAATCATATCTGACTGGGGTACCCAATTCACTGCACAATTTTGGAGATCCTTTCAAGAGGCCTTGGGTTCATAACTCTACTTTAGCACAACCTTTCATCCTCAAACAAATGGACAATCCAAGAGAACAATTCAAGTTCTAGAAAACATGCTTCGAGCTTGCATGTTAGATTTTAAGGGTAGTTAGGAGCGATATCTACCCTTGATTGAATTTTTCTATAACAACAATTATCATTTTTCAATTCAAATGGCTCTTTTTCAAGTATTGTATGGAAGAAAATGTAGATCTTGGATTGGATGGTTTGAGATAGGTGAGACGAAGTTGTTAGACCCAGGTTTGATTTAAAAGGAAAATGAGAAAGTCAAGATAATCATTGAAACATTAATAACAAATCAAAGCCGTCAAAGGTCTTATGCATATAAAAGAAGGAGGGACTTGGAATTCCAAGTTGGTGATCGAGTGTTTTTGAAAATATTACCAATGAAAGGAGTGGTGAGATTTGGTAGGAAGGGAAAGTGAAGTCCCCAGTATATAGGTTCATTTCCCATAATGAAGAGAATAGGCATCGTGGCATATAAGCTAAACTTACCCCCCAAGTTAGAGAGCATCCATCATGTTTTCCATGTATCCATGTTGAAAAAGTATGTCTCCCAATTGAGTTAGATAGTCATCTGATCTATAAGGAGCACTCTATAGCTATTGTTGACCGACAAATCAGAAAACTATCCCTCCATGAAAGTCCTATGGGAAAACCATTAGAAAGAAGAGATAACTTAGGAACCTAAATGGATTATGAAGGACAAATATCCTTATCTATTCGAATAGCTTATCGATATGAACCTTTTCTTAATGTCATTGGAGCCTTATTTTCAAAGTTAATCAAATATTTCATTTTCATCCTATACAATTTTGCTTAGAGAATTTGAGGACAAATTCTTGTAAAGGGGGAGAATTTGTAACATTTTAGTAAATAAATTATGCTAGTAGTAGACTTAAAAAAATTATATGTTAAAAGTACGTAATTTATAGTTTAACATACATTTTATTTACTAGAAAATTTTGTAAGTAAGTGTGTTATAGTGAGTGTTCAAATTTTATTCTGTGGTCAAACTATAATTTTTCCTTTTTCTTTTCTTTTTTCTCTTTCTTTTTCCTTCTTTTTCTTTTTTTTCTCCTAACACCCTCTCTTTCTCTTTACCCAAAACAGAGAGCTCTCCCCTGTTTTTGCTCTCTCTCCTTTCTTTCTTCAGGTAACCAGCCCACTCTGCTCCACTAGCCTTCCTCTTCCTCCATTCGGCTTCTTCAAGGCTGTGGTTGACCTTTGCTTCATTTCTTTTCTTCAGTAGTGTTGGACAGCTTCCTTCAATTGACCTCTGCTCCTTTTCATTTTCAGCTTTTGCTTTGGCCACCGTGAACCTCAAAGTTCCATGCCATGCTCCATCGTCAGCTGCTGCTTTGCTCCATCTTGTTTTCTTCTTCTTCCAGAGTAGCCAAGCTCACCAGCATGACTACTCTCTTTGGTCGGTTTGGTTCACCGGCCTACTCCAACTTTCGATCAACCTTGTGGATAGTAGCAAGACAACTTATTTCTTTCCTTTTTCTTGCTTAGCTATTGGTGCCTAGCTGAAACCCCAACCTTGTGTCCAACTAGTGAGTATATTTATGCTCTTTTCAACTTAACTTTCTTTTGTTTTAGGATTAGATTTATGGAATTAAAAGATTTTATGTTAAGTTAGGAATTTATTTATTGAAATTTTGATAATTTTGGTTATTAGGTCTTGTTGAACTAGTTGGATAAGCTATTTTGGAAAGTTGTGGGTCAAGATTACAATTCGAAGTTATCTTGTTATATTTAAAAGTGAGCAGATGATTCTACTCCTTTTATGAACCTCTTTTTACAAAATATTAATTTTGTTTAATATTAGGACTTGGAACATTATAAATTACTAAGATTAGTAAGTAATTAGAATGTTGTTAGTTCCTTATTTGTTTGAAAGTATAACCATACGTCATATACATATATAGATATAGAGTACTATAGTATACCTATTCTTTTTATATTAATTATTGTGCATGATGCTAGTGACTGTATTATTTTGCCATAGTGGATTATTGAAATTATTGAATAATATGTTACATGAAATAGATGACAATGTTGTCAGATAATTTAATTTATGAATTTGCTAAAAATAGTTCTTTACTTTTGAATGCTTATTGTCATATGAAATATTTTGTTAATTGAGTTTTCTTGAAATTTGAATCCATTGCAAATTCCTTTAGAAAACCTCCAAGTGTACTTGTGTTAGAATTATATCTGTTGGACGAATAAGGGGCACATATCTATTGGAAGAATAAGGTGGATGATGATGACTGATATCTGTTAGGTAGGGTTTCCTTTAGGAGTTATTCTAGTTGTATATAGAAATTCTAGATTTTTTTATTACTTGCAAAGTTTATGAAATAAGAATGGTATAAGTGGTTTTTCTTTACTAAATTATTTGATAAGTATTCTGGAAAATAAAATAATATTGTATTTGTTCTCACTATTTCAGATTTGATAACCTGCTTGTGAACAAATGTTGAAATTCCGCATATAGTTATATATATGTTTTACTATCTTACTTTTGAATATGAAGATGTAAACAAATTATTAGATTTTCCAAGGGATGTTTTGCTCACTGGATTTCTATGAAACTCACTCCATTTTTTTCCTATTTTCAGGGCTTAAGGCCACTCCCACTATCCACCTACATCCACCTGGTCCAAAGTCTGCTCCTTGATTAGGCAAACTTCTTTTGCAAAGTTCAAATGCATAATGATGGTGGTATTTTGCCAGTTGGTGTAGTCAAGTCATTTATGTGATTTTGTCTAGTTGTTGCCTAGTAGTTTGTGTACACTATGATGTCTGAGCTTCTGTGGTCTTCTATTTAGTTGTGCAGGTTGTGAGTAGGGCATATAGCCCTTAGCTAATGTATTGGCCTAGTGCCTAGAGTCCAAAAAATAAGGGAAATTTTGCCAAATTTTTGTTAGAAATCTGATGAATTATTTTGATAATTATGTCTATATTGTTTAGGTCTCCTCACTTCTTATATGTTTCATACTTGTCTTGTTGCATTGCATGTAAGAGATCTATCATGTCAAGGATTTTGCTACATTGTTAGACTGGTAAAGGATTAAGGGTTATCTATCAGTGACCTCTATGCCAGTCAGATGTTGTGGATTAGCGCGTGACATAAAAGTTATAACTTTTGTATAAAAATGGGAATTTTTTTAAAAATTGTTTTGAACAACTTTAATTGATGCAGTTGTAATTTTATTTTACATGCAAAATTCATTCTTTTAATAAAAAAATTGTCAAGATTTTATGATAGAAATTCAATGGCAAAGATTATTATTCTGTTATAAAAATGAAATAAAATTTATCTCCAGCATTTTGTACAAATGTGTTTCATAACATCATACATGATAATTTCTCTTTATTACATAAATTTATCTATTAGAACAAAGAATCCAACCAGCAGGTAGACTTAAACCATCAACACTATCATACAACCAAGTTCATGTAATTATTGAAACTTGCCTGATCCTGGACATGCATGCACAGAGAAGCTAAGCTCACTGCTTTTGATTATGATCTTCCTACGCGATACTTGTAGGTTGCGTAAATGCCAAGCGCAGCAATGGCTACAACTGCAGCTGCAACAATATATATCATCATCTGCGTATCATCTTCATTGAACCTCTTTGCCAGCCTTGTCATGGCATGAGAAGCAGAAGCAGCCACTTCCTTTATTCCTTTCACTTTTGAATCTTTTGTATCTTTTCTATGAACTTCTTCATCAACATTACCATCAAATTCTTTACTCGTTTCCTTTTTGTCCTCTGCCTTTCTTTCTCAGAGATCTTTCCCAACATACATTTCAGCCGCCATGCCAGATTCTTTGCTTCCTTCCTTGCTTTGCTTTTCAGTAAAGGAATCATCAGCCTTCTCAGTTGGCTTTCCTGATTCAAAGGGCTACCCATTATCTTCTTTTGAATCTTTCTTTTCAACCTGTTGTTTTTCATCATTTTCGGAACGTGGCATTGCAGTTGCACCTTTTTCTTCTGCTTGAATTTTGTTGTCTGTTGAAAATGCTACTTTTGGAGGTATTCCCTCTTGACCCTTTCTGGGGCATGGAATCACTTGCTGCCTTTGGTGGGACTACAATCTCAACATTTTTCTCATCTGCTAATTGATTTTGACTATCAAATGTTAATCCAGGTTCTTGAGAAGTTCCTTCTTCACCCTTTTGAGAGAGAGACTCACTCTTGGTTTTTATAGAATGGAAGTCTCAACTTTTTTCTCATCTTGTTTTTCATTGTCAAATTCTGATTTGGGTTCTTGAGAAGTGTCCTCTTGACTCTTTTGAGCCATTTCCTCAGCCTTTGGAGGAACACCCTCTCTTCTCTGCCGTTGGTTGAGTTGCTGGTTGTGGAGGCTTGGCTTGTTCTGTAGGTTTTGGTTCTTCTTTAGGAGCAACCCTTGGAATGACCTTCTTTGGCATTATAATGGTAAAAATTCCTTCATCAAACTTGCACTGAAGTTTACTGGTATCACAACTTTATGGAACTGAATAAAATATATTGAACCGGATCCATCGGTTGTCGAGTACTCCAATTTGTCGTTCTCCAAAAGCCTTTACTCTTCTATAATCAGGCTCATATTGAGCAATGATTTGCTCTCGTTTAAAATCTGTGAGAAGTCAAAAGATATTTTAATTCATACTAAAAATCATGATTATGAAATTGTGAGGATCTAGAAAATGAAACTTTTCTCTATCTTTTCCAAGTGATGTTTCTATAATTAGAAAAATATCAATGTGCTATTGTAGAAATTAAGAATTATTTTAGCTTTTGTGACAAAGAAAGACAAAAACTTCTGAGTTTAGACAATCTTGCATATGGTAAATTAAAGGTTAAATTACTTTCCTATCCTTTGTAATTTCAATCAATTTCTAATTAGATCTTTCTAATTTAAAATTTTAAAATAAATTTTTATACTTATTTTTCTTTAATTAGATATTTTCTATTATTTTTCTGTTGGATTTTATAAGTAATTGACACGAGTAGACAACACTCTTTTAGTATGATGTATCGATTATTGATATAAAGCTTTTATGCAATTTCTATTAGCATTTAAGTAATAAATAACTTAGATAAAATTAGAATATTTTATAAATATATTTCATTTTTATAGGAAAATAATGGATCTCTTCTCTTTCATTTCATAAATCATTAATAAATCATTATTTATATTGTTCAATTGCTAAGAAAAATTGACAAAAAAAAATGAGGAAAATTATTCAATTAGAAATAAAAAATAAATATAAGAATCTAATTTAAAATTTTTAAATTATAAAGATCTAATTAAAAATTAAATAAAATTACGAGGAATAATAGAATAATTTATCCTAAATTAAAAACAGCGCTTGCCATTTGAAATTCTCAAATGTGAAAACTATAAAACGGAGTTGAGATAATAACTTTGTTTTCACAATGAGATTAATCCTTCTTCTTAACTAATCTGCTGATGATAATGATGCCATTCATTAACATGTTTCCAAATTGCATCAATAAATTCTGAAGTGAAATGCAAATTGACAAAGCTATACACGGCCTCAAATTACCATTTCCACATTCTACTTAACATAGCAAAAACTTCAAATTTAGAACATTCTCGATGACCATTTGTAAATGCAATGCAAAAATGAAGCATACACGAGGTTATGGGTTTGTGGGAGATTAAAAAACGTCAGTAAACCTACCAGGAAGGTAAATAAGCAGAAGATGAGACTCTGGTTCATCCTTTAATTCATGCACGGGTGGAAAATCTAAATATATAGGCGGAAGAGCAGATCTTTGCGAGGTATACATATCTGGCAGCTGCAATTCTTGTTTCTCTTGAATTTTGTTCTTTTTCTGTATGTTTCAGCAAATTATGCCAATGCTCTGAATGGAGTTTAAATTGAATATGTGGGTTTTGGTATACATACCGAGCAGTTCAGAGGGCATGTCATTGGTTTTCTTATAAATTGGAGTATTCCTTTTTGGCAGCATTAGTATTGTTATGTGATTAAGCTTGAATTCCCCTCGAGTCATGTATGAGGTATAACTTTTTTTTTTTTATGAATGAAGTAGTTCTTTAGTTCTAGCAATCTATATTTCGGGGTGGGGTCTGAAGTTGGCAACGCCTTTTTAAATTAGAAACGCATATCTTTCCACAGGAATATGACACTTCTACTGTAAAAGTAAAAGTATTCTTAAACCTGTTTTATTTATAATCAACTGGAGTCTCATTTCAGAATTTTGTTTCCAGAGTCCTTTTTGAATTTTAGTAATGTTGACGGTTGAATCCAATCAATCTAAGTCCGGAATCTCAAATTACAAATTGAACGTAAAAAGATATATATATATATAGAGAGAGAGAGAGAGAGAGAGAAGAAGAAGAAGAAGAAGAAGAAGAAGAAGAAGAAGAAGAAGAAGAAGAAGGACACACTAAAGTTTTTAATGTGGTTCAGCTAAAGTCAATTTGACCCCTACGTCCATGGCTTTTATTACTCTTTGTTGAGTGTTTTTGTATTTGATGATTGATTGTGTCATGTACAATGATTTCATTCCCTTTTATAATGGTCGGAGGGTTACAGTTTGAATGTGAATCTATAACAAATAAGTATCATGACTTGGATTAGGGTTACATAATAGATAAGGATTAATAGTTATAATAAATTCTCATTAAAATAGGAAACTAAAGGGATCTTCCTACATTGATGTTTGAGGATGCGTGCTTCGAGCTGCGAGCTAGGCCTTGTTCTCATGATCTAAGGTTGCTGCTTTGACCCACTTTGACTAGTGACCTGAGTTCGTGTCTGGTGGCTTGATGCCTTGGTCCAATGACCTCAATTCTAGATGAGCTGGGCCTTTATTAGCTGAGTCTGTTCATTGGGCTTTTACCAATCCATTTGTGTGGTACCAAAAATTACCTACATTAACCCTCTAGCTCTCAGTGCATTTTGCAAACTGGGAGTTGTAGTTTGCTCGTAAAAGCTCAATCTGCCATGCCATCATTTAGACTTCTGTAACAGTTTTGTCTCTCTTGTATGTTTATATGTACATTTATCTCAGTGAATGAGGTTTTCGATGAGTTGAATGCTTGGTAGGTTGTAGATGATAATTCAAAATGTTGACATGAATGTGCCTTAGCTAGCATGAGTTGAGTGCCCAGTAGGTCACATCTAACACGAGTCGGGTGTTGAGTACGAATGTACCTCAACTAGTATGAATTGAGTGCCCAGTAGGTCATATGGATGCACCTTAGCTAGCAATCTTGTTGCTTGGTAGGTCACGCTTCAACTAGCAATCTGGTTGCCAAGGTAGGTTGCCACAACAATTATGTTGCTTAGTGGGTCACACCACAGTAATCATGTTACTCAGTGGGTCACACCATAGCAATCGTGTTGCTCAGTGGGTCATGCCACAGCAATCTTGTTGCCCAGGAGGTGGCGCCTTAGTAATCTTGTTGCTCAGTAGGGTCATGCCTTAGTAGTTTTATTGCTCAGTAGGTCACACCGTAGCAATCTTGATGCTCAACAGGTCACGCAACAGCAATCTTGTTATCGAGTTAGTGGCAATCTTGTTGCCTAATGAGTGGCAATCTTGTTGCCTAATAAGTGGCAATCTTATTGCCCGGTAAGTCATACTATAGCAATCTTGTTGCTCAATAGGTGGCAATCTTGTTGCCTGGTAAGTCATGCCGTAACAATCTTGTTGCTCAGCAGGTCAAGCCGTAGCAATCTTATTGCTCAATAGGTCACGCTGCAACAATCTTGCTACTTAGCAGGTCACGTCATAGCAATCTTATTGCCGAGTAAGTGGCAATCTTGTTGCCTGGTAAGTAGTAATCTTGTTGCTAAGAAGGTGGCAATTTTGTTGCCTGGTAAGTTATGCCATAGCAATTTTATTGCTCAGCAAGTCATGCCACAGCAATCTTGTTGCTTAGTGGGCACGAGTCTTAACTCTGGCTCTTTTAATTGGGATTAGAAAGCTGAGCTAAAATTTATTAAAAATATAGGTGTAGATGTTTCGCATTCTAAGCTTATTAGACATCAATTCCATTCGATAAGCTTTATTCCCAAGTCTTCCTCGATAATGTGTGGGTCCTCCCAGTTCGGACCTTGTGTCCCATTACTGGACTTGCAAGCTTAGAGATAATAGGGCATAGTACCGGATCACTGATAATGTAGTCCAAATTTAGGCCTTTAGAATTAGAAGCTTTGGAGCTATTGTTGTTGTGTTTACTGGGGCTACTAAGGTCGCTATCCCATAGGTTGCATCACATAGTCTCTTAAATGACCTCTCTTGATGAGATCCTTAATGGCATTCTTGAGCACCTAGCATTCTGAAGTATTGTCCCTAATCTCATCGTGATAGGCACAAAACTTATCTCTATTGTTCCTGAGCCTATCGAAAGTCCTTAAGGGTTTAGGCTTCCCAAAGTCCTTCCTATCTTTCTCTATTGCAAAGATCCTATCTTAAGTATCCGATAGGATGCTATAGCTATCATGGTGACTTTGATGCTGAGGTCGCTCACTCCTGGCCTTTTTTGCAGCCTGGCTATCAAAGCCATCCTGCTGACCCTCTTTGTTGCTCCCATCATTGCTCCTCCTTTTATTCTGTTTGAAGCTATCCACTTCATCCTTCTGGTTAGACTTCTTGGACCAAAGGTCTCCCCCCACATGATTTCCTTGGTAGCTAGCTTGTAGAATTCGCCCAAGTCCCTTACTGGAGACATGTATATACTCGTGTATAGTTTCTCGTCCTTGTGAAGTCCTATCAAGATCGCTGTTAGGATGTTTTCATTTGAGGGATTTTCTACATTATTGACTTCACACCTAAACTGGATGATGTAGTCTTTCAGCGATTCATCTTTCCACTGAAACACTATCGTGAGGTGGTAGGATGGTATGAGCTGCCTTCTCAGTGCCTTATTGGTTGATGAATCTCCTCTGGCATTCTTTCCAACTATGAATGCTGTGAGTTAGGAGACAATTAAGCCATGTTTGAAGTCTGTCTCCTAGAGTGGCTGGGAAGACATGGCATTTGACCAAAGGATTGGTCATCTGAAGATCCATCTATATGTTGAATGTATCCAGGTGATTGTATGGGTCACTATCCCCATTGTATTGCAAGATAATGGGAATTTTGAACTTGTGAGGGAGAGGCTCTTTCTCAATCTCTTTGGTGAATGACACCCTCCCTTCATACCAATCTCATGGTCCTAAGCCCGAAGGCATTGTTCCAACTGCTCTATCCTCTGAAGTAGCTTTTCTACCATATGATCCTCAATCTTAAACTAATGGCTGAAAGATGGCCAGCTCCTCTTCTTGCTATGGGAGTGGTGATCTAAGGTTCTGTGCTTTCTCTGCTCATGGCCTGGTGACTTTTGATCTGAAACATGTCTCTCATTGGTCTTGTTTGAACCTTTAGCTCGATGTGAACCCCCACATTTCCTTCATCATCCTCATGAGCTCGATGGACCTCCAACCTTGGCTATGAGTTGGCAGGGTGAGCTGAATGAGTGTGTTGAAGTACTTTTCTGGTTGGCCTTTCTTCCTAGGCTCCTTCCTGTGGCTGTTGGAGAGCTTCTTTCTGCACAGCATCCCCAACCTGTTCTCATGAGCCTTAGGCTTTGTTATCATGTGAGTTTTATCACTCAATATTATGTAAGTGTATGTAGTTAAATGAGTAGTATAGAGTGAGTGAGTATCGTCTCCACAGGGATTGAAATTCTTGTACACTAAATGTAAAAATTCTAGCAAGCAAATAATAAGTTTTTGGACTAACTAAGATGATTAACACACAAAATGAAAATGCTAAACTATGCTACTATAAGTTCAATGACAAGAGGTGCTGAATTCCTAAAGAAACTAGTTTAATATATGAATTAATTAGTTGAGATTGATAAATCCCTTTAAACTGCAAATTCTGTCCAACTGAATTAATAATACTGCAGTAACATTTCCCAGTAAACCAAAACTCCTTATTAATACATGTGAATTTCCCAATTCTAGCATGCTTAAGGTTCTTAATTTAGATTACACATATTCCTATGCTAATCTAGAATTTAGAACACACATTCCAGCACCAGTTCCAATTGATTTTGAAAGATAAATAATATATTCCTATATCATCTATAAATCAACAGTAAATAACAGTTAAACTTGCATCATTCAAGCTATGTCCAATAACCACAATATTTCTAGATTTGAAGTTATTTCAATATCCCATCATTAATGGCCAGTCAACAATGAGAATAACAATTTAACACACTTGAATGAAAAGGGAAAAGGTTACTCAGCATTACAAATAATAGCTAGAAATTCATTACAGAATTAAAGTTCATAAACAATCTCAACTAAAATAAGTTTAGCTCATGTTCATCTTTGCAAATACTCTTAAATACAGGGCATTCATTATTCAACAAAACAAAAAATAATTGAAAACAAGACAGAAAAAGAGAAGAAGAAGAAGAATCAAATCTCAATTATGCACCCTCTTCTGCTTCCTCTGTTACTGTCCAGAATTTTTTTCTATTCTAGGTCTGTTGGTTGCTGCCTTCCACCCCATTTTAGCTTCTCTTGGTTTTTCAGCCCTAAATATGGTAGAGAATTTATGAATTCCACATGCTATTTGTTGCCCCCTTTTTATCAGCATTTTTATAGTACCAAAATTGGGTAAAAAAAAACATTCAGCTTCCTCCAACAAGGCAACATGACATGCCACCTTTGTGGGCTTCCTTCTTTTTTTGGTTTGCCTCATGCAGCCTCATGCTAGTTAAGCTTTTTCTCTCAGTTTTTAGCACCAAAATGGTAGAACATTCAGCCCTCCATGTGCTCATTGCTGGTCCAATGTTTTGGGCATCCAAAATAGGCTAAATGTGTCCAAAATTACTCTGCTGACCTATTCCCTTACTGTCTCCACTGAGGTGACATTTTTAGGCATCAAAATTAGGCTAAAAATGTTGCTGACTTGCCCAAAATTATAGCAACCTTTTAACAAAAAAATTTACCCTTCTGCTGGTCCCTCTTACGCAAATTTTAATAGCACCAAATAGGCAAAATACTCCCTTTAGTCACATGCAACTCTGCTGTTCGGTTTGCTACACTAAAAAATGGGCTGGATATGAATTTTCACATGCGAGTTTGCTACTCCATGCTAGCCTCTGCTTTCTTTTAGGTTTTTAGCATCCAAACATGGGCTGAATATGCTTCTTCTCATGTGCACCTCAACTACCTTTTTAATTGGACTTTTACCCCTGCTATAAAACTAGGCTCTAACAAGAAAAATTAAAGTTTCAACTAGTAAAAACTTGTTGCTGTATCAACTGATTTTTTCTTCAAATTCTAGCATTTTTTTTTACTTTTTCCTCCTTTTTCAAGCCACAATTAAGCCTTAAACATCAGCAAACAAATATTATCAATTTAACTCAATTCCTCCATTAACAAATCTAAAATTTCACAAATAAAACCATAAAATCACTTTAGACAAAATAACAAAAACAACTAATAAAAAAGGTTAATTTATGAAAATCACTTTCATACTTCAACAATTTAAATCTAGAAATTATCAAGATAACTCTATTTTCATAGAGTTATCAGGCTTATACCTGAGTCAATGCCTTAACCACCTTAACCAACTCTCATACCGTTTTCTCAAGTGCCTTATGACACTGATGCTATGCTTGTATATCATTAATAACAACAGGTTGCTATGAGGTCGCTAGGGGCATGCTAGCGACAACACCTATGGTAGGGACGACGAAAGTGCCTGCCATAAGAAGGACTAGATCCCTTTCTTATTCCATGCGATCATCAGGTTGCACAACTATAGCATCTGAACTCCTGGTGGTTCTTCTTCTAGCCATCAGAAAGTTAAAGAGAATGCAGTTTAGGGCCCTCCTTCTAGCACCAAAATGTTGACGGTTGAATTTTCATTGGGCTTTTTCCTGCCCATTTATGCAGTACCAAAAATTATCCATAATAGGTAACTTTATATACAGGACATATAATGAATCTAATCCCAAAGACATCTATCATTGTAGGTATTAGGCTTGAATTCTTCTCAGTACATCTCAAAGCCATTAAAAATACTACTAAAACTTGTGACAGTACACTTGCATTTGAAAATTCCTTTACGAGGCTTGGATCGACTATCCTTTCAATATCACCTATTTCTTCCCAGATAGATCGAAGGTAGTTTTCTCCATAAATGAAAAATCTAGTACCTTATTTGGTCATGGTTTTTTAATAAATGATTTGGTCAGGTTAAAGATTGATTTTTATAAAAAGTGCCTTTTATATTACATCATAGTCTTCTTTTTCTTTTAATGATTCATTTAATTCAGTTAAATGACATGCTAGGTTAGGATATGTTGGACAAGAAAGAATATTTAGTTGGCTAGAGATAGGCTATTGGGCCCTCTCACAAAAATAAAACTTCCAACATGTAAGTTATGCCTTACTAGAAAAGTAAGTAGAAAGCTTTTTGGAAAGGCAAGGCAAACCTCACATCCTCTAGAATTAGTTCGCGCAAACATATGTGGACCAATAAATGTGAAGGCATGACATGATTCATTCTATTTCATAATCTTCATAGATGATTACTCTATGATGTAATCTTTCTACTATCACATCGCTTGGATTGTTTCAAACACTTCGTAGTAAAAGCTAAGAATTAGAAAGAAAATAAGCATTAAGGCTCTTCGAACTAACTGAGGACAAGAATACTTATCCGATTAGTTTAGAAAGCTTTACGAAGAGAAAGATATATGTAAGTAGTTAACAATACTTAGTACACCACAACAAAATGGCATTTCAGAGAGAAAGAATTATACCCTGCTAGACATGGTTAGATTTATGATGGCACAGATAAACCTCCCAATAAGTTTCTGGGAAATGCTTTACTAATTGCAGCATATGTTTTAAATTGTGTATCTTCAAAATTAATCTCCACCACTCTGTATGAGTTATATAATGGTGTAAGGCCTAGTTTGGAAGGCTTATGCCCCTAAGGTCAACAAGCTTTATTCATAATACTTCTCATAAGTTTGGAAAGTTATGCTCTAGAGCTAACAAATGTGTTTTTATTAAATACTCTAAGGGATATGTTTTGTATAGTAAACATCTTGATGATGGACTCATAAAGATTGAATCTTGAGATATGGATTTTCTAGAGGATGACTTTCCTAGCATTTGTAACATCAAGAAGAGTCTTGAGCTCCATGAGTTAGATAAACCTCAAGACGGTGTGCCTCAATCTTATGAGATTATCAATGACAATGGGAGCATTCCATTAGAACCTTTTTCAGATTCACAAATATGAAGAAGCTAGCATAGAAACATTCCTCGTAGATGCTTTGAAATATAAGGTGAGCCCTTCTTAACCATTTCTGTGGATGCTAATAAGCCTTCTTCCTACTAAGAAGCACTTGATTTGCCCATTTTGAGTAAGTGGCTTAAGTCATGGAAGAAGAAATGCACTTTATGATAGATAATAAAGTTTCGGAATTAGTTGGGCATAAGACCAATGGAAAAAAATGGGTCTTAAAAATCAAACGCAAGGTAAATGGATCAACTATGAAAAGACCTCTTTTCTTGTGGTAAGATTTGGGTCCATTTGCCTTATCCTGGCAATTGTCACACATTTAGATTTGGAATTATTCCAAATAGATGTGAAGACAACTTTTCTTAATGGAGAACTAGATGAAGAGATCTATATGGATCAACCCATTAGATTTGGAGCTAAAGGATAAGAGCACAAAGTGTGCCATTTGCAACAATCCATTTATGGACTCAAACATTCATCCAGGTAGTGATACATTTGATTTCATAAAGCTATTATATTGATAGGCTTTAATATGATCAAAGAGGACTATTGCATATTGTTAAGAGTGTTAAGGATAAGTTTCTCAGAACAACATGGAATTGATTTCATCAACTCAAAAGTGGTTGTCTTCCACATTTAAAATGAAGGATTTGGCTCAAGCAGGCTATGTTTTTGGGGTTAAGATCTCAAAGGACCGTTCTAAAAAATTCTTAAGTTTGTCTTAAGAAACTTATATCAAAAGGGTTTTAAAACATTTTCACATGCTTGATTCCAAACCTATAGATACTCCAATGGATAAAAGCCTATGCCTAAGCTTGGATCATTACCCTAAGACAGAGGAATAGAAGAAGAAAATGGAAAAAGTTCTATATACAAGTGTAGTAAGTAGTCTGATGTATGCTATGATGTGTACTCAACTTGACATTTGTCATACAATAGGCATAGTCAGTAGGTTTCGAAGTAATCCTAAGAGGTCAATTGGGGAGTAATTATAGGAAATTTCAATATATATTAAAGGTACTTAAAACATGGTTTTTTGCTATCAAGTTGAGAGTCTTAAATTGATTGGTAATAGTGATGTCAATAGTTATACAGACATTGATGGGCACAAGTCTACATCATGTTATGTATTCATGTTTGAGAGTGGAGTAATTTCTGTTAGCCTTGCTAGCAAATATTCTTTAGTTTTGATGTTAAAAAAATTTTAATTGGTGTCATGATCAAAGTATGTTCTTTGAGTGTTTATTCATTTTGCAGATGCAAGTTAATCAAGTGATATTCAAGATATCAAGAGGTCTAACACTAGTTTTATTTTTTATTAATTTTTTTCTAGGATCTTTTGTAAGTGTGTTATAATTAGTTTTGATCCAAGTAAATTTATAAAATATCTAAATTGAGGTAGAAATAAATTAAATAAAATGAGATGAAAACAAATAATTTCTAAGTATGTTTTCAAATGGATTTTTACAAGTTGAATTTTTTATAAAAACTATTTTTAGTGTGTGAATCAATTCACAAATCAATTCATACTAAAAAACTTATGAAATCTACTTGAATTGATTAGGTAATCGATTCATGAAGAAATGTTTTTGAAAATGCTTTTCTGAAACATTTGAAAATAGTCTAAATCAATTAGGCAAATTGATACATGATCTTTTTACATAAAAGGGTATGTCGATTGATGCATCGATTCAATCACGAACTTCATTATGATCTTCATAAGCAAATCAATTCAATAATTGATTAATTAGTTGGTAACCACTATGAATCAATTCATGAATTGATTTAAGACTTAAAAGTTAGTTATTTTTCAAAAGTTGGTTACAACATCTATAAATACCCTCGTACTCTCATTTCAGAACATAACGTCATATCAGTTCTCTATAACTTTAAGCATGAAAACAGAGAGAAATTTTGAGCTCCATCTAATCTAATTCTATTTCTCCAAATCACATTAGATTAATAATCTTGGATCAATTCTGTGAAGATCACACAACTAATTAATTGAGATTTCCATCTCAATTATTGGTATTGTATTTATCACCATAATTCTTAATTACCTTTTAGATTTCCAGGTTAATAGGAATCTAGTTATTTGTCTTTTGCAATTTTGAGGTTGATAGGAATCAGATATACAAAAGAAAATGTTGATTTTCCCTTTGTATCTTCTTTATTTGTGAGGTTGATTATAGCTAGTTGAAAATTGTAAAGAATTCTTAGAATATCTCTAAATTATGAGGTTGATCATAGTTTGTTAAGATTAAAAAATTGTTGTATCTAGGTTAGTAAGAGCCTGGTCAAATCTTGTGTAATAAGTAGGCAAGAGCCCAGTCACAATCTTATGTAAATTGGTGTGCAGGAGCCCAGTCAATTCCTATGTATGATAGTTAATAAAAGTGACTATTTGGATGAGGATTGTCCAGTGGATGTAGATTTCATCTATGGTTTTAGGTGAAGTTGAACCACTTTAAAAATTCTTGTGTCTTGATTATTCTTTACTACACTTTTATTATTTCTACACACATTTAATTTCTACTGCACACAATAATTTTGGTTTATTATTTTTGAGCTCTGATATACCATTCTGCTACATTTTTGAATTCTACAATACTGGTTTACTGCATTTCTAATCTTAAACAACAACTAGTTTAAATTGAATAATTTGTTAATAAATTCTTTATTACATTAGTGACTCTAATATTATCTTAATTATCCAATAGAGTCTTTTTGATAAACTTTGTGAAACAAGAATCCAATCTCAAAATAAAAAGAGTATATATTTTACATTTGTAAAAAGGGCAAGATTTTGATATTTTTTCAGGACTTACAATTCTGTGGTGTAGCAAGAAGCAACAATGTGTCACTTGTGTACAATGGAGTTATGTCATGCCCCAATTTAGAGTGCAACCAGTGTAGGAAGTCATCTAGTGGAGACTTTCTACAAGCCTACACACTCTCTTAATTCACATTTCTTTTTTTTAAAAAAAAAAATTAGAAGAAGATATGAACTAAAATTTTCTCATAGCAATGCTTAAAATTTTTTCTCTCCTTTGTTATTAGAAAAGAGTTCAACAAAAATCTGACAATCCCCCTTTTTTTTTTTTATGTTTGCTAAGGTTTCAGGCCCTCAATAAAACATGTATTTACAATAGTCAACACATATATACTCTACAACAACAGTAAACCTACAAAATGTAGACTCAACATATGCAATAACAATTGCCAATTTACTACTTTCCCAATGTTGTCTTCAGTCTCCAACATAGCCTATTCTATTAAGAGATGAGATGGAGATTGATAAGTATATTGTCCTGAAAACAAAATATATTTAAAACAAAAAATGAATGAGTTTCATTGAAACTCCATGAGTGAAAAATCCACTGAAAAATACGAATACTCGAAAATGCAAACTTCTGTGACTTCAGTATATGTACCCAAGTACCAAAACCATTTTACTAATTAAATTCTATCCTTGATAAAATGATAACTTTCTTTCACGATTTTAAAGAGATTTTAAAGTACATTTTATCAATTTGAAAGATAGTTTTTATTAAAAAAAATTGAGTTTCACTTCATATCTATCAGTCAAAAATAAAAGTACAAAAATCTATAGAATTCATGTCTTTAAGTAGCAATACATTCACATCAGTCAATTTCAATAGATATAACAAAACAAAGTTTAAATCTATTATGGTAGTTGAAACTAAAAGAACATGCTTCAACACTTTTTAAGTTTTTCCCAAACATATAAAATAAGAACATGACACGTAATTTCAAATGTACTCATTAAGATGAAAAGTAGGTAAAATATTTTATACTTTATAAATATAAATATATCATGAAAATACAAAGTCTCAGTATGCAGTTAGGATCCAATGGGGAGTTCTTATAAACAACCTTACCTAACAGTAATCAGTCACCATCATTCATTTTATTCTTCCATCAATTATTCTCACTTTGTCCTGTCATAAATTTCATTTCTTAGTTCAATTCTATTCATAAGTGCAATTGGAGATTTTGTACGGAATTATTCAAAGATCCAAATTTTGATTTTTTTTCAAGAAAACTCAATACTTAAATATTTCGTAAAATAATATGCATTGACCAAAAGAGAAATGAATTGTTTTCAATCAATTCATATATTCAATTATTTGACAATATAATTATCAATTTCATATAGCACATTTGCCTAAGAAATTCAACAATCCACTATTGCAAAATAGCAAGATTTTTAACACTTATCACATGAAACCATTCTTTGAAATCTATAATGTAATACTATTTGTTACAACATATGATTTTACTTTCAAATGAAATTAACTAGTAAAAATTCAAGTTAGTTTATAATTAGAGTGTCTAAGTAAAAAATAGTAAATAAAATAGGCTTTTAAATAACAATATTAAAAAGAGGAGTAAACTATCCATATAAGAACATTTGACAAATCAAGTCAGTTTAATAAACTTAATAAAAATTTCCAAATTAATAGATAAATTTATTTATGGTATAACATATATAAGGAGAAAGGGTGAATTATTCAATCACAAATTCTAAGTGTATAAAGCTTAGTTTCGGAGCATTCCGGTAGAGACAATCTTCAAAATCATCAAATTCCTCTTTCTAGTTCCAAAATTGAAGTTGCAAATCCTTAGATCCCAAAAGCTAACGAGCCTAGTTAAAAGAAATTTATAGTTTATCATTCCAAAGTAATTAAAACTAACTAGAATTTGATTGAAAGCTTGAACTCAAGTTCAAAGAACTAATTTTTCTTTTACCCTTTTTAACTTAACTTGAAATGATTAAGATTTATCCAAAGTAATCATAGTTCTTATCTAACATAGGTTTATATTTGACTACTAAAATTGCACCAAGCTTTTCCCACTTGCTTAGCACTTATCCTATAATAAAGATCAAGTAATTGTACTTATTGTCATAATTAAATGGCCATAAAGTGGCTGGACTAAACCAGACCAGTAATGGTAGGTTTACAATCACAAGTCCTTCCAAAAATGTCCCTAAATTAATACAAACAACAACAATCCAAAACCCCTAATTAATGCTATCCCAAAATACATCTAAATTCCCTAAGACAACAATACTCATAATCCCCAAACAACACCAACCTCCTTAAAGTAGCTCAACTATGATCCAAACTTGATATAAAATATGTTAGGATTTTTAGAGTAATATATATACATGATTAATACTTGAAAACTAGCTAAGATTCACCTTAATAAATTTAGCCAGATTTACTTAACCTTTCTTAAATACAATTTCCCTAAGATAGTTAATTATACTCTTAATCCCTAGCAAGAGTAATCAAATTAATTAATATAGAAATTCATTAAATTACTACCCCCCAAACAACTAAACATTACTAACTCTATGTCCTAACTTACATTCCCCCTTTCTACAAGCTGAAGAATCTTCCCAAAATTCTCTTCATCTATAGTTTAGTCCCTAATCATTTAATCTTAATCATCCACTTCCCAAAAAAATTTAAAACTAATCATAGTTAAATTGAGGTAACCAAGGATTTAGAAGACTACCCATAACTTGAAATTCTATCACAAAAATTCTTTTCTAAGGGTTAAGAAATTACCCAATCCTTTGATTAATATCTCAGAGTATCTAGTTGCTTCATCAATTTTTGATTCATCCATCACTAGTGTATCTTACAATGACACAGATGGTGACCTCCATGGTGGAGTTGGGAGGTGTCATTGAGCTAGCTAAACTAAAGGGAACTATGTTGGAGGTAGATGGTTCATGTGTGAAAGAGGCTAAACAAATAGGTAAAGATGATAGTTTGTAGTTAGTTCGATAGCAGTGTGATTGAGGAGCTTTGTCTGACATCAATTAGGTTCATCATAAAGCCATTTGCTGGTCATGAAGCATGGCCAAAAGAGGGAAGAAGGGTTCCTCCTTGATTTGCTGTAGTCTAATCAAGATCACCAGCCAAAATGCACCTTTATCAATTGTGAACCTATGTGGTGCTTGTTAGTCATCAGGGCAAGAAGCAAGGAAGCAAAGATATGGCCTATGACACAACGCATTTGGACAGGGCATTTTAAAGAGAACAAAGTGGGTTGCAACCATTAATAGAAAAAAGAGAGTTTTAATAATTGTGTATCAAAATGAATATTTAAATAACACCCATTATTTATCTAAATCAAGATGATTGGAAACATAGTTTAAACACTTTTTTAATTTATTAAAACTAAAAACATTCTTAGCTACTATCAATATAAAATTGAGATATACCTTAAATTACATTGCTAATTGAATATGTTTTTAATTGGAATAGCCATTTAAAACAATTGTAAAATATCAAATCACTCATTTATTTTGCCAAAATATTTAACATCAAAACTATGATTTATTTAAAATACAATAAATAATAATTTCATGTATCAAATAAAATTCTTCAAGCATTTGTTTTTAAATTCTAAGTGAACAAAACACCAAACTATTAAATTAAAATAAAATTTACAATTAATCATTCAATAAATTCAAGGACAAGGGTAACTGGTCTAATTAAATCAAAGAAATTGGAAAGAATACTTTGGGTCTTACAAGTTAGAGTATTTAGCATGCCCCAAAGTAATGCAAAAGGCATTATGGTTGAAGAGATTCTTACTGAGTTGAGTGCTATGGGTCATCCTCCTAGAGCTTTTACTATTTATTGTGATAATATAGCTACTCTTTTGTCAAGGATCTCAAATACCATGGAAAGTCCAAACATATAAATACTCATTATCAATTCATTCGTAACATCATTACCAGGGATTAGTTACCCTGAAGTATATCCATATTAGTGATATGATTGCTGATCCTTTTACCAAACCCATTGTTAGAGATGCATTCCTTAAGCATGTTAAGGGTTAGATCTATTAAGAATTTGATTTAAATAAAGTTTTTTAAAGTCATTTGTTAACAATTTAAAAAAATAAAGGTTTATTTAGTGCACATATCTATTATCACCAAGCTTGGATTGTTCATCTCACACAGGAGACTACCCAAACGCTTAATTAGCTAATGGGATAACCATCACCAAGTACCATGTGTAGGTGATCTCCTGCTTCCTAGGTAACAAACATAAAGGAAGTTCACATTTCTATGTGCATGTAGGAAGTCAGATTTGAAACTTCATGTTTCAAACTAGTGGCTTCGTGGCGATTAGTCAAAGTTCTGTATAGTATAATATTAGAGCATGACAAGCCCTCGGTGGTAGCTCCACCATAGCTTACATTTCATACTTATGTATTGTAAAATGACCTATGTTAGGGAGTGATCAAATAGGTCACTTTGTCACTATATGAGTCCTATAAGACTTGCAAGTGTCCTAAATTCATATCCTTTGGGACTAGGGTCTATGTTATGAATCTAAGGCTATGTGTTGTTACTTTAGCACGAGTTCTAAGGGCCAAAAATCATGTGGTCTAGTTGAACATGTCTAGGAAGGTAGCTTAAACTTTGTGGATTGACATAAACGCGTAAGGAAAAATCATATGATCCTACACCTATGAGTTTGTGACTCATCGCTCGAGCAATCACACAAACTTTTGTAGTTGGTGTAACCATGAGCACAAAGGACATAGATTGATTTTTACATGGCTCTTTATTCAAGATGGATCAAAGATGAAAAAATATTGTGTAAGTAGATGATTTAGGGTATAATGAGACTAGAGTAGTGTCATACTAGTTAGATGGTGGCTTAACATGTTATTTACTCATTGGTACTTAGAATGTGATTGCATGTTATTTTTCATATGACTAAGAGGGTAAAAATATACATTTGATTGACAACCATAAAAGCCTATATGTATGAGTGGTAGATGTTGCATGACATGTGATATGTTCATATGGGCATATTGCATAGGATTATTTTTTAATCCTATTATTTTTTAATTATTTGATGTGTTTAAATAATTAATTAAGGTAAACAAAGAGATAAATCCTCAGTGGATTTATCTGGTGGTTATTTATTTTTAATGCATTATCTACAAGTGGTTTGTGTTGATAACAATTTCTTAATTTAAGGAATTTGAGTCTACTTGAGATTAGGCCTTTTAGATAGCTTTTAAAGAGAGAACTTTTTAAAAAATATATGAAAATTTGTGCTCCCTAAAACTGACCATAAAAAATATTGTTTTTTTCTCTCCTACAATCACGGTTATGCTTTTAGAGATACCATCTAAGACCCATGGGATTTGGAATGTGCTTTTCTGCTTTGGAAGACTCTAGTAAATGCTCTATAACCACTGGGAGAGACATTTGTTCATGAACATGCTTGAAAATCGGAATGTAGAGAAACTCTTGTTTGTGCAAATGGTGAGTCAAAGCGATAAATTTTCCTTTGCAAGATCCAAAATCTATAAAAAAAATAAATGTTGAATCCCAATTTTTAAATATACCAATAATATAGAAAAGGTGTCTTGCTAAGTCAACAATTTTGGATGGGTGAACCATAGGTTGGTTATGTTGCAAGGGTGTTTCCTTACTTACTTTCACTTAATTTATATTTTTCAATATTAAAAATTAAGATTTATGAATAAAGGAATCTTGTCTAAATCATTTTAGATTTATAACTATCATTTTTTTAAGAAATTAAAAAGAATCATATTATTATTTGTAATCCTTCCAAGGAGTTAAGCCTCCTACTAATATAAAGTTAGGCATTATGAAATATAAAACAGACTTTATCTTTTAAAATTATCTGGAATAATATAATTGTATTCTCATGATAACCAATAGTCTATAATGAATCCTGAACCTATAGGTTAGGGCCTTTAATCATAGGTCAAGGCCTTAGACATTTCTACATTGTTATAATGACTGATAGATTTGAAGAATTTTGTGAGGTCACAAATTTTAGCATCCCAAAATTATCTTGCAAACTAAGGACACTTAAAATAATTTATACACCATGCAATGTTAAGAATTCTTAGTGAGGGTTATGACTTCTTATGCCTATGGTTTTTTGAGTTAGCATTTTACCACTATTATGTAGGGTTTGAAACAATAAGGTTTTAGAGGGAGTTTGGCAACTAGTGATTACTTGACTTGGGCAAAGGCCAACATAGTATAATCTCTTTCCTTACCAATCTTGATAGAAATTCTTCGAAGTGTGACTTGACAGAATTAGAGCAAGGTTGTGCCTAAGGTGCAAATGAGCCAAGTCGACCCGAGCCAAGTTGAATATCTACTTATTGGAGCTCGAGCTCATCGAGTTCAAAAAAATAAAGCACGAGCTCAATTTATTTATGAGCTTAAGTTACACTACAAAATTTTTGGGTTTTACCAACGTTTGTTTACCAGCGTTTGTGGCAAACGCTGGCACAAAAATTATTTTTTAAATTTCCAGCGTTAAGTTGATAGCATTTATATAAATGCTGGGTAAAATTAAAGTTTAC